>PVHP010001602.1:0-103679 GCA_004024765.1 Zapus hudsonius
AAATATAGACCACTGACACCACCAAGTTCTGATAAGGGTATATACAGAGCAGTGGAAAATCTCTTTCATTGCTTATTGGAATGTAAGAAGATACAATCAATTTTGAAGACACTTTGGTATTTTCCAACAAACAACTTTGATGTTTTCAACTAAACAGAGTCTTACCATATGTTGCAGTAATCACACTCGTTAGGATTTTGCCAAATGAGCCAAAAACTTAGATGCACACAAAAACTTGTACATGCATGTTTATAGCAACTGTATCCCCAATTGCCAAACTTGGAAACATCCAAAATGTCCTTCAAGAGGTGAATGGACAAGCTGTGGTATATCCAAGCAATGGAATATTATTTGGCACCAAAAAAATTGCTATGAAGCCATGAAAGAAACATGGTAGAAGAAGCCAACCTGAAAAAAATAACTACATAGTATAAAATTCTAACCATATGACATTCTAAAAACAAGGCAAAACTGTAGTGATGGTTAACAAGAAAAGAGCAACAGTTTCCAAGGGTTAGGAGGAGAGAGAGATAAATGAGAAAGGGGACATTTTTATGTCAATGGAACCATTCTGCATAATGTAATGGTAGATATATGTCCTTATGCATTCATAACACCAAGAGTGAGCCCTAAAGCCAAGTATAGACTCAGAATGGTGCTGATGTATCAGTGTGGGCCATCATTTATAACAAAGGTACCAACATGGTGAGGGTATTTATAATCACAGAGGTTATATTTGTATAGGGCTGATTTCACTTTAGAACATAGTAACTTTGTTTTCAACTTTTCTGCAAACTACACCTAACCTAAAATTAAAGTAGACATTAAAGACAGGAAGGGGAAGGACCAATGCTTAATATTATGGTCTTCCTCTAGGTCTTGCTTTGTTATTTGTCCAAATACCTATGGTGAGCAGAGCATTTGTTGTCTCTTACTGTCCCTCTGCCTGTTACATGCTTCTGAAAGTAAATCCTTGCCTTACCTCTGGGCTCAATTCTGTTTTCTCATTTATTTTTGCCTCTGTATGTATACTTATTTTGATCCCCTAATGTGTAATTATCTACCTTTCCCTCCACATATTCTTTCCACATTTTCTTTTTACCAGATTTTCTTTACTCCAAAAGATGAACTTGAATCATAATAAAAATACATTAATAGCTTATATAAGATCTAAAAATACAGTAGAGTTCACATATTATTTAGTACTTATGAGTTAAAAATGGATTTAGTTTAATGGCACTATGCATTCAAGAATTATTTTCTAGGCACACTGTGTTAGGGACCAGTAATATAAAACTGAGTAAGAATTATGCTAGATTCAAGGACTAGCACAGGAGACAAGAGGTATGTGAGCAAGTGCTTGAAATACAGGGTGATGACATGGTTAAGGTAAATATGAGCACAAAGGAGGAAGGGAGGACAGGAATGGGGGGTGTTCAAATCAAGATAGGGCCAGCGTTTGGCTAATGCTTTAGAAAAGCAAAGGGGACAGAAGGGGAGGGTGGGAGCACACTGCACCTGCTTTCAGCACCCTAGCCCCTTGCATATTAAGTCGTTCCATGGATGTATCTTCCCAAAGGACTGTTCCCTACATGACTTAGGTTCTTATTATCTTTTCAGTTCCATCAAGTTGATATTCAACATTGTCTTTTGGACAAATATCATAAAATTCCCTTTAACTTTCAGAAGACATAGTACAAAAGATGAGTCAGTGATTTTATATGTTTTGTGCTTTCTTCAGAGCCAATCAGGCCTGTACAGCAACCAGACACATCTAAAGTGAGACTCTAAAGCTCAATATTTTTCTTGTGTCAGGTACTGGCATGACTATGGTTTTACATATATGTGCACAAAACAGTGGGATGGTGGTATAGCATGACTTGGGGTGAGTGGTGGTATAGTAGCATTGGAAATCAGTAGTAGGATTCATTTTTTATTTATTTAAAAGCCACCTTTTGTTATTGACAGTCTGTGGTGGTATGGTGAAATAAGTAATGCCCCCTAAACAGAATCACTGAATTTGCTGATGACATTAAAGAGATGGTTACAGAGAGAGAGTGGGTAGGGTCATGCTCTGTTTTTATCATCTGGATTAAGTGGCTGGTATTTTGTAGCATCTCCACTCAGGAGCTAGTTATACCCACATGGAATGATGAGTATAGGAGAAGCAAAGTTGGATTTGTGTCTGCTTGTGAGGCCAAAGAACATTGCCCTTTAAAATACAGAGCAGCTTGAAAGAATTAAACTATAAACAGACAATGTGAGAGGAACAAGTTTTTGCATGGCATTCCCAAGCAGAAATAATACACTTGTTATGCATTACAGTCTGTGCTTAAAATGCTATTTCAGCATTCTAGGTATTAAAAAAAGAACCTTATGTGGTCTTGTGGTGAACGACTGTGAAGGATTATTTAAAGTAAACTGTAGGGAAATATAAAACAAACCCAGCTAATTTATCACAACAGTGAAGATGCATAAATAAGATGTTTATGAATAACAAGGACAGCTTACCTATTATTTCAAAAAATCCCTCATTTTTAGTAGAAAATACACCACATTTTATTTAAAGGAGAATGACCCCTATTTTTTCCTTATAGATCTATGGCCTCTGATAGAACTTTATTATTATGACTATTATCAATATAGTATGATACCTTCTTAAGAACTATTTTAATTATATATTTTAACCCTCTGGGAGTCTTGGTTTGGGGGACTGATACCTTCACATGGAAACTAATGCCACATTCAGCCTGAGGCTCAGGAACTCGGTACATGGGATTGTCAATAAGTGGTTAAAGAGAAAAAAAGAAGATGGGGATGAATGTCTTTGTCATGTCATTGAGAGCATCTCCCAAACCAAACAGTCCAATGACTAAGGATTCTACAGTTTATCACAGGAGACTTCAGGGGGAGACTTGTGTGGTTGGGTCTCTGAGGTTATGTGTTTTTGTAGTCCTGAAATTGTCTTGTCAGTTTTGTAGCTTCATCTACTAGCTGTCTTCTAACAGTGTCCCTTGTCCTTCTTGTCACACAGACTCTCCGTCTCTCAGTTATGCTAGAGTCAACATCACAGACTGATTTCCAGGCAGTCTTGGTGCATAAAAACTCTCCCAGTGATTCTTACTCTGACTTGACCCTCCATCCACTTGCTGAGTGGAGAGGACATCAAGAACCTGATGAGGAAGGGACCTCAGTGTGGAAGAAAACTGTCCCTGAGGAAGTTCCAAGAACTCTTCACTTTACCCTGTGCAAGAAAGAAACCATCTTGCTTGTGTAAATTCACTCAGATTTGAGTTGTTTCTGAGTTTCTCCTGTCTCTAATTTTTCCTAATATAAAAATCTTTCCTGTGTCTTTTTTATATTATTTCATTTCTCAACTGTGGCTTCAGTTGGCCCGTATTTTCATGTCTAATAAATTGTAGAAAACAAGTTAGGTTATATGAAATGTTTCTTAGGACATGTAAGAGAAGATGAGCAACTAACTCATATGTACATCTGCCTAAAGACACCATTAAATGCAGCCAAATCATGGATCCAATCATCATGTTGGGAAAGGAAACACTGGAGACAGTATCATGCAAGAATTCAGACTGATTAAAACAGAAGCCATTCTGATGTGATCAGACGTAATTTCAAGATGAAAATGGGCGCTGAGTGGCCTGTGTCAGTGATCTGCTTCTCTGCATGTCAAGCAAAATAACCAATATTTAAAACAAAACAAAATCTGTAACTTGAAAATTTTTTCCACTATAGTAAATACTTAGTCCTATATTTTGTATGCATGCACACACATTTTATATGGTTATCTTAAGTAGGCCTAATAAAATACATCATTTTGAAACAATACTTTATTTATTTGAGTGAGAGTAAGCAAGAGAAAGAGGCAGATAGATAGTGAGAATGGATGCACCAGGGTCTCTAGCCACTGCAAATTTAAAAAAAAAAATCCAATGCATCTGGCTGTATGTGTTTATTGGGGGAACGAACCCAAGTCCTTAGGCTTTGCAGGCAAGCACCCTAACCGCTGAGGCATCTCTCTAGCCCCGTAAAATGTATCTTAATGCTACAAAATTTTCCTGGGAACTCTTGACTGTGTGTCCATGCTGCTGGGAACAGGTTTATTCACAAAAGCAGCAGCATCCTGAAAGCCGGAATGGGTTCAGAACTTGGAAACATTCAGTTTTTTGGCAATTTGACATGCCAACAGGGCCCAAGTCTCCTTTAAAAGAATCCTACAATGATGTAAAATAAGATGCTGCAGTCAAAAAGATGATTGTTGAAAGCTCTCATTATTCACCTTCCATGAAAAAGGTCACAGACACGAAAGCCCTACACCTCATTCCCCAACACATCCATTAAACACCCATCAGGTTAGGAGAGAGAGCCTTCACTAGTCAAAGAGGCTGCCCAGGAAAAGTCACGGAAAGGACAGATTTCAATACATTCCCTTCAAGAAGTGATACACCCGAAGCTTTGCACCACTGCTCTTTTACAGCGTCTTTGATTTGCTTTTGATATGCATTTTCACCCTTTCAAATACAACCAGATCTCAGTACATATCACATTTTTAATGAGAAGAAACAAGCAGGTGTTGTTGTGTTATATATAACTGCAACAATTCCAGCTACATTTGTCTAATGGGTATGAATATCACTCTTCAACAATATGCTAAGGAAAATGAAAACTAGACTAGGAACCCATCTTTTTATTTGGCAACTCAAGGGGACATATTTTAGTGATAGCTTTCACATGTTTTAGTAGACTGCTGAAAATTAGCAGCATTTAGAGACTCCTGAGAAGACTTGAATGTGAATGGAGCCTATATTATGGCTAATTTGGATATTACTTAATAACCCATTTTTCCTTCTTGCAAGCACCTACGAATATGGAATGTATATTTCTTGCTTTATGTCACTGACGAATATTTCTATTACTAAAGTCAGTGCTTATCAAAATGACGAGTCTTACGAAAATGACACTCTTCAGAACATATGTTCTTTTCAACTCCTGTAGGGTTGATGTAACAACGTGGTTCTAGTCTCTGCTCATAATTATTTCGAATGCCAAAGTACACTATTGATATGAGAACGAATGAAAGCACACCATCAAAAACAGCTCCAACCCATTTGACTAGTATATGCCCTCTCTAAATAAAATGTTTGGGAGGTGAGGGAGAGGAATCATTCACTGTGGTAAATTCATTCAAATAAATTTCAGTTTATTTGAAGTGAGAGATTTGCAGGAGAATAACAATTACTAAAGGAAGCGTCCTTTACAACAATTCACAGAGCAGTTTTCCTAGGATGGAGCACTGACAATGAATCTGGACAGATCAGGTAAGGTGGACCTCACAGAAACATGGCATGTACACTGAAGCCTCCTCTTCCATGGAAGTCTGAGTAATTGGAAAGGGTCCTAACCTTGAAAAAACTGGTTCTTGGCCAAGATTTCCCTTCCTATAAAATCTTTAAAGATAAGTGGAATGAAGTTGTGTAATAAGTGTTCCGCATGGAAACACCAGCTTCCTTATCCTGAAAGCAAGGTCAAATGTGGCCAATAAGAAGCCTGAATAGACACTGATCTAAACCAAGGGACAGGTGTCTCTGGCAGCAGAGAATGCAAAGATACAAATGTCAAAAGCCAAGCAAGTGTTTTCTATGTCAAGAAGTAGTAACTAAGAGCTTTTCTGATGGAAACCTTTGTAAAGGAGGCATGATTTGGATAGAACTTTGAGATATTTCTATTTGTTCGCATAAAGATGTAAATAAACTATCTTCCAGGGCTGGAGAGATGGCTCAGCAGTTAAAGCTCTTGCCTGCAGAGCCTGGTTTCCATTCCCTTGTACCCATGTAGAGCCAGATGCACACGTTACACATGCATCTGGAGTATATTTGCAGTGGCTGGAGGCCCTACCACGGCCATTCACTCTGTCTTTCTTCTATCTCTCTCTCTCTGCTTGCAAATAAATAAGTAAATAAATAATATATTTTAGAACCCATCTTCTGAGAAATTATCAAAATGCATCTAAACTCTCAAAACCACTACTGAAAAATATACATGTTGCACTTACCTTCACATTACTGGAATAAAACTCTTGACCAAAAGCAGCTGATGGGAGGTAAGGGTTTATCTTAGCTTACAGTCTGGGGGTGGAGGTGGGGGCTCCATGGTGGCAGGGCAAAGCACAGCATAAGCAGAGGCTGGGCATCATCCTCTGCCACAGCAGGTGGACAACAGCAGCAGGAGAGTGAGTGGATCTCTGACGAAGGAGAGCTACCTATAACATCCTTAAACCCACCCCCAGAAACACACCTACTCCAGCAAGGCTCTACCTTCTAAATTGCTATAGCTGGGAACAAAGCATTTAAAACATATACATTTGCATTTATAGGGGACATCTGATACAAATGACAAATTAGTAATTAACATTCATTGGACCCAAAACCATTATACATTTAAAGAAATAAAAATGCATCCATGTTTTCTGGAATAGTTAGTACTAAATTTGATAAAAAAAAATCAAAAACAAAAAAAGGAAGACTAGAAAATAGGAGAAAGACCCACCTGAAACCTAGTACCAAACCAAGTTTGGGCAGACACATACCTTACACAGTTTATCCCTTAGAATCTGCCTTCAGTGTGTACTGGTGGCAAAATGTTTACCCATCTCTACCAAAGGGTCTGCTTCTGACATTGTAACACCTCCAAATGGTGTACCACTTGATGAAGTTCAAAATCCTTACACATTACATAACAACTCCACATTCAAAACGCCAATGGCCCAAGGGCTTCCCAGGAGAGTCCTCTAGGATTTCCCCCAGGGAAATCACTGGTCCGCTTCTCTCATTGCATTCTCTCCTAATTTTGCCTGAGTTCAGATTCTATAAATTGAAGCCTATAGCGTGTACTCTGGTGTCAGGCTTCTTTCACTCAGCAGAATTGTGAGATTCATTCATGTTTTTTCCCAAGTTCATTTTTTGTTATTACCAAGTACTATTCCATTGTATATATAAACAACAGTTTGCTTTTCACTCACTCGTTTTTGGACATTTGGATTAGTTCCAGCTTCTAACTGTGCTGAATAAAGCTGCAATGAACATTCATGTACAAGTTTTCCTGTGTGGATACATTTCGCTTAGATCAACACTCCAGTGTGGAATTGCTGGGTCATATGGTAAATGTATATTTCACTTTCTAAGAATCTGCCAAACTGTTTTCCAAAGTGATGATGAAAGTTTACACTCCCATCTGATGTTCAAGAATTCCAGTTGCTCCACATCCTCAGCTACATTTGGTCTTGTCAGTTTCGATTTTTAGTTTTAGTTTTTTTCTAGTGGACATGTGATAGTGCCACACTGAGGGTTTGCCTCTATGATGACGAAGGTGATGAGCAGCTTTCCCTGTACCCCTGGGTCACGTTCCGCCTTTCATACAGTGTCTGCTCCAGTCCTTTGTGAGGTTTAGATTATTTAAAAAAGAGTTGTGTTCTTATAGTTGATTTATAAGGAAACTTTACATACTCTGAATATAGTTCCTTACATATGTCTGAATTACATATATATGTAATATATATTATATGTAATATATTATATAAATATTAATATATAAAACAACAGAGAAAAACAACAAGAAATACATACGTACATATATGTTTTGTTTTTTGTTTGTTTTTGTTTGTTTTTTGTTTGTTTTTTGAGGAAGGGTCTCTCTCTCTTTAGTCCAAGCTGACCTGGAACTCACAATGTAGGTAGTCTCAGGGTGGCCTCAAGCTCTCAGAGATCCTCATACCTCTGCTGCCCAAGGGCCTGGATTAAAGGCGTGTGCCACCACACTGGCCTGAATCACAAGCATTTTTTCTTACATTACAGTTTACCAGTCCATGTTCCTAATGGGGATTCAGAACAAAAATTATTCATTTCTAGATTTAGATTTCTTTTTGTATCTATGGGTGAATATTTATTGTGCAAAGAGACATTAAAATTTTTAATTATAGTTTTTAGATTGAAGATGATAATGTATTTGAAAGTTAATTTTATTTTGATATGTTTTCTTCCTTCCTGCTCGCATTTGGATTTCCTGTTCCATGACATTTATTACAAAAAGGGTTCAACCTTCCTCGTTGAATTAATTTGACGAACGTATCAGAAGTCAATTGACATGTGTGGATTTACGTGTAGACTGTTCTTAACCTTTATGTCAATGTAACACTTCCTTTATTTCTATGATTTTATAATAAGGCTTAGGTTGTACAAACAGGTAAAGTCAGTGATAAGGGCTGATTACGACCTTCCAAAATTCATATATTACACCCCTAATTCCCACTGTGATCATATTTGGATAAGGAAGTAATTGACATAAGAAGAATGGGGCTCAGATCCGACAGGATCAGTGTCCTAAAGAGAGGACTCCACACAGCTTTCTTCCTCACCATTAGAGAATTAATTAATTAGAGAACACACCCATCTACAAGCCCAGACCTCTGACAACAAACGGAACCATGTGGCACCTTCATCTTGAACTACCCAGCGCCAGAATCATAAAAAATGCATTTCTGTTCTTTGAGGCACTCAACCTGTGATTATTTTGTAGACCAAGCAATGACTGAATATTTTCAAATTATTCTACTTCATACTGGTTGGAGTTATTCTATATCTTTTGTATTGCTGTCTAAATTTTATGAAGGCTTATTAATTGCCACCAATAGAAAAATGTGTCATTTGGACTGTGACTATATAGCCTAGAAATCAATTTGAAGCTAATTCATAAATTCTAATGACCATCTCTAATGCAGAATCATTATATATATATTTCTTTGAATCTTTTGGTCTTTTTCTTCCTGAATATTTGCAATATTTTGTAGTCTTGCATGGATGCATCAATTTCTAATAATTCCTAATTATTTCATGTTTTTGTCATTGCTTTTATCTAGAAATGCAATTGATTTTTATATACTGCCTTTGTATTCTAGAACCTCATTAAATCTACTTATTAGTTCAGGTGGCATTTGGCAGATTTTCTTAATTTTTTTCTAGGTTTGCAATCACGTGGTGTGGGAATAAAAACAAATTTCCTACTTCCTTTCTAATATACATGTGTACATTTGTCTTTTATGTTTACTTGTGGAATGGTGCATACGTATTTGGGGTTTTGTGGTCTTTCTGTGTGTGTGTGTGTGTGTGTGTGTGTGTGTGTGTGTGTGTGTGTGTTTTGTTTTGTGCTGATTAGGACTTTCAAAATAATGTTGAATAGCAATGAGAATGGGTATCCTTGCTTAGTATCAGTCGAGAGAGAAATGTTTTCTGTATATTTTCAGATACATGACTCTCATCAGGTTGAGATTTCCTCATATCCCTAACTTGCTGGCTGTTTGCAGCAGGAGTGAATATTAGATGTTGGTAATGATATCTATGGTCATACCACCCTGAATACACTCAATCTGATTGAATGTTGCTAATGTTTTTTTCTATAATAGGCTATGAGTACACAAATACATATATGTGCTTTATTTATTCTGATAATGTGATTTTGTATTAACTATTAACTATCTGTTTTTGGATGAACGGCATTTTTGTCACGAGTCATACATTAAATATGATTTCTAGATTTGATATATAATATTTTGGTTGAGGTCAGTATTTGTACCCTTGAGAGATACCAGCCTATAGAGTTAGTTTCTGGAGGCACTGCACTGATCAATTTGGGACTGTATTGGGAAATCTTCTCTCATTCTCTAATATCTGGAGAATTTTGTATAAAATTTGCATAATTTCTTTAAGAAATTATTGACAGAGTTCACCAATGAAATTATCTAGTTCTGGAGTGTTTATTTTAGAAACACTCTAAAAATTGCTAATTAAATTTCTTTTACACATTGTGCTATTCATATCATAGTTTTATTTTATTTTTATATTTTGGCTTATTTATTCAGTTGTAAATTTGGTAATTTCTATCTTTCTAGCAACTTATCTATTTCATTTAAGCTATCAACTTTTTGGCTTTTGGAAGTATTGTCTTAATATGTAGTTAAGTGGATTTATGGTTTGACTGTCATCACTTCTCTCTTTCCTGGTATTGAAATTTGCTCTCTCCAAGCTGGCTTTTGCAAACCTACATTCTATCCTTTGTAAATTCAGGGAATTGTACGCCTTAGAATATTCTAGTGCTTTTCTCTTTTACTTTTCTGAGTCTTTATAGCTCCCAATCATACACTCATAAAAAGTTTGTTTATTGGGGGGGGTATAGAACGCGTGTGACATGAAAATAGTATGAGATGAGGGAAAAGTTTCAGGCTAGATCATGGAGAGGGGAGAGTTAGCCAAAACTAAGAACAGGACATAGAACAATCCAAATGGAAACCTACTACTTTGTAAGAAAATGAAAAAGAAAATTTAAGCCGGGTGTGGTGGTACATGCCTTTAACCCCAGTGATCAGGAGACAGAGGTAGGAGGATCACCATGAGTTTGAGGACACCCTGAGACTACATAGTGAATTCCAGGTCAGCTTGGGCTAGAGTGAGACCTCCCATCTTGAAACCTCAAAAAATTAATAAATAAATAAACTACTTGCACCCACACACCCACACACTATTATATATATATATATATATATATATATATATATATATATATATATATATATATATATCAAAAGAAGAAAGTGTTTGAGCAAAGGTACCTTATACAGGTGGATAAAGCAATGCTCAATCTGTTTTACTAAGTGGAAATCCCAATGCAAAGGGTGAGACATCTCTCAATGAGTCATTGGTCAGGTAGGCTACAGAGGCTCCTAAAACAATATAGGGTACCGCCTTTGCTCTTGATTTTCCATGAAAACCAGATGATAAGTCACTATGACTGAAGATACCACATACCTTAGTTGCAAATAGGAAAAACAAGTTAGGCTGAGTTGGAAGCTTCTTCCCTTCTGGCTAGATTTTATACCTTTTCATAATGAAAAGCTCTGCAGAGCGGTGGAGGAAAAAAGTCATCAATATCCTTACCCAGCTGTGGATACCGTGTGCTTTAATGATGAACTTCCAGGCAAGATGTGCCCACTGGTACAATAGTGGCATGGTTATATGGGGGTGATAAACTACTTTCTGATTGAATTTGAGGCCTGCTCTATGGGTGGGTTGGGGAATTCATTGCTGGTATTGTAAAGCTGATCATAAATCCATGAATGGGGAGGTCATGGGTCTTAGGGGGAACCTACTATTGTTATTCTAAATGGACTATCAAACTTTCATGTTCATACCCACAGGTTAGCGTTGTTCTCAGCCTCTTTACTCTCCATCCCAGAAGTTTCTTATTGCAGTGTCCAGTGTTAATGCAGAAATACATAGCCAGTGAAAATACTAAGATAATTCACTAACGTGTGCTCAGCCCTAAAGTGTATTCCTATACCACCTCCTGCAAAGCTCAGGGAAGAAGAGGTGGAAAGAAGAAAAGAGACAGAGGATGAGAAATACTGTGAAATCATGTCATCTGCTGTGGCCCTTAGACTCAGGAACTCAAAGCAGATGTGGTTTTCTACACAAGATTAAGGCAATTAGCTTTCCATCCTGGATGGGGAGGGGATCAGGAGGCCTTATTCCCCCCCAGAATAGCTATTTGTAGTTAATGGTTGCTAGAGGAGGGAGTGTCATATTCTTCAGTGGTGTTGCCGGTACTCTAACAAGTAACCCTCTCCCCCACAAAGCATGCTCATGCAAGCTAATTTAACCCAATGTGACCAAAACTGGCATGAACAAAGAGAGGAGATTCTTTGGGAAAAAGATGGGGTTTTGTAAGAGTGGAAGGGGGATGGAAGAGGGTAATGCGGGTGAATATGATCAAAATATATTTTACCGATGTGTAAATTGTCAAAATTAAATAAACAATAATATGATTAAAAAAGAAGCCCACCCGCTCTTGAAGGGACTCTTCCTCCAGGTCTCATCAGCTCTTCTCCTCGGCCCCTCCTTCGGCCCTCCAACCTGCCTCCTCTGTGCTCAGTGGGATGATGGCTTTCTTCTTTGCCTTCCCTTCTCTTTCCTGTGGGCCATGGGATTCTTCCAGGCAAAAGGCAGAGTGAGTGAGTGTCAAGTTTACCTTGTTTCCTTTTCTTCAGAGATCACAGTTGTGCATGGCCTGTTTTCCACCATCTGAAAGTGGTCTTTGTCGCATTCCCGTCTGCAGACAGGCTAGGCTTAGTTCCTTGGCCCTCACATCAGTGTCTGATTATGAATGTGAGAAGCTGGGATCCAGATTAATTTCTCCAGTGAACACAGCTAGTAAGTACAAGCCCTGGGCTCAGCTTCCCCACTCCTCTCCTGCTGCCTCTGAACTAACTCAACAAATGATTATCGGACACCTTGAGAATATTTGGCTAGGTTTAAGAGAAATGTGTTTTATAATCCATTCCCTCAAGCTTATGAGCTAATTGGAGAAAAAGATAGTCCACATGAAACACAATAAGGCAATGAATTATATAATCTGTGCTTACAGAACCAAAGGAAGGAGAGGCAATGCGTATTACAACGTTGTCTTAGCAGAGGAAAATGCTTACATGTAATAGAGGCATAAATAAAACAGAGAAGAAACAAAAGAACACCTCTACACAATAAAACCAATTTAATGCATGACATAAATGAGATCTTTTGAATTTATTATTTATTTACTTATCTACTTTTCTTTTTTTTAAATTTAAGATAGAGTCTTATTATGCAACCCAGGCTGGCCTGGAACACAGAATCTGTCTCTCATGGTATCTTGAACATTGGGATTACAGGCATGCACCCAGCTTGAGCTTTCTGAATTTAATGCATCTTGGTGACAAGGAAGACAGACCCAGTGTACCACACAATGCCAATTTTATCTTTTACTTTCTCTTTGACCTCTTGAAGAAGTCTATTTGAGAATTATTTAGAAC
The DNA here is from genome assembly GCA_004024765.1 of Zapus hudsonius. Taxonomy (NCBI): domain Eukaryota; kingdom Metazoa; phylum Chordata; class Mammalia; order Rodentia; family Dipodidae; genus Zapus; species Zapus hudsonius. The sequence goes on from PVHP010001602.1 coordinate 12,911, forward strand.
CGCCATTAAATGACAGATCGCAAAGGTTTATTTATTTTAATCAGATAAAGAGCCTTTGCAGTAAAAAATACTAAACATAATTTTGACCACAGATAACAGCTACAAATGTGTTAAGGTAACAAGGGACTGAGCTCGAAGCTTCCTCTCTTCTGCGTATTTGGATATCTCAAAATGTCAACACAATCAAACCAAATATTTTGGATTTTGTTTATCTAAGGGTCTGCTTTATAAAATATCTATGTATATATAAAGGACCTAGGCCAATATAATAGTCATAAGAATAAGAGTGAGGGGATTTTTTCCAACTGAAAAAAAGAAAGGAGTTCAGTCCCCTTCAGGCACACACACACACACACACACACACACACACACACACACACACATAGAATTAGTGATGGACTCTGGGAACACCCCAGTTCCATTATTGTTCACATGGGATTAGAATGTTTCAAAGTGATGTAAAGAAAGGAAAGGAAGATGTCCATTAAAGTTGTTTCTGAAGCAGATGTGGTAGCATACATTTGTTTCTAGACCTAAATGTTTGAGAATGTCTCCCTCACTGAATCATAATTTTCAAATTAATGATAAAATATATATATATATATATCATTGAAGATCATTTTCACCATGACCTGCTCATCACCTAATCACCATCACTTTTTTCCTTAGAAGTGCTAATTAAGCTTCTTGAATATATATATATATATATATATATATATATATATATATATATATATATATATATATACAGAAAAACACCAAGGATTGCTATTCTGGTCTGTGGTGGACACCTGGCAGTATACTCTGAAATTATACACATTTTTTCAAATGCTGTGACTGGAGTAAAGTGGAAATAGACTTTGTATAAATATCTGTTGAGAGTCTCCTGGCTGTAACCTGAAGAGATGCCTCAACCAAACCTCCTTAGACATTAAGAACATCTGTTGTCAGGGACAGTTTGGGGGCTGGCTTCAAGGGACCCGTGTAAGCAATATCTCCAAGCTTAGCAATATAAAGTTTTACTTACATTATTGCTGTTAATTCTCACGATACCTAGTATAAGTTATTAAAATCTATTAGAGACTTGAAATTCAGGCACAAAGAAGTAAGGAAACTTGTTTATTCTTACATAGACAGGAAGTGATAGAGATGGAATCTGAATTTATGCAGGATTTTTGGGTCCAGGGAGAGACTCGTGCAGATATCCCATTGCCTATGGATGCCAAATTTTGGGTACATATATAATTTAGCAAATAATTTGGAAAAGGGGACTCTAAGAAAGGAAAATTATGAATGATGAGTTTTCTTTTAGGAAGAATTAGGATTCAAGGAAAGGGTAGCTGAGAGACTCAAGCCAGATGCCCAGCTGGAAGGGAAGTGGGAGGTGGAGAGACTCCCTTCCACAAAGAAACCTTCCATGAAAACGCTCTGGAGAAGGCACACCCCTCAGCTGGAAGGAAAACCAAGAGAACCCAGGCCAAAATTTCAGAAGAAGCACATGCCTTCAGACACACATACAACACACACACACACACACACACTCTCTCTCTCTCTCTCTCTCACACACACACACACACACATTCAAGTATGCACTTGTGTACACACACACACACACACACACACACACACACAAGGGAAGCAAAGCCTGAGAGTCTAACCCCTTCACCTTTACATAGGGGTCAGGAAAGGCTAAGAGATGGGGTAGTATAGGGCTCAGAGCTTAGAGAATGATCATGCATATAGTAAAACAGGAACACACCCCAAAACAAGATATAAGGTGCCCACATAAGGAAGTTATCACTAGGGTGTCCACTCTCCCCATCACTATTTAACATAGTGCTTTAACCCTTATCAAAAACACCAATTAGACCAAAGAGAGAAATCAAAGAGATTGAAAGGGAAAGGAAGAAGTCAAACTAAGCCTTGTTTGGAGGTATGATTCCACACTTAAGTGATCAGAAAGACTCCAACACAAAGTTTCCAGAGCTGATCGCCTCTTTCAGTAAATTGGCAGAAAATAAAATTAACACACAAAAATCAGTAGCCTTCTTATTCATATACTGAGAAAGAAATCTGAGAAGTAGTCCCACTTAAGTAGCCAAAAAATTAAATATCTGGGAATATTCACAATCAAGGACATGAAAGACCTCTATAGTAAAAGCACTGGAACATCAAGGAAAGAAATAGAGGAGGACTTGATAAGATGGGACAATCTCATGTGATCATAGGTTGAAAAAGTTAATATCATGAAAATGGTGATCCTACCAAAATCAACATACAGATTCAATACATTTCCAATCAAATCTCCAGCACTATGCTTCACAGAAATGGGGGGGGGGGTCTTGAAATTCATGTAGAAGTACAAAAGGCCAAAATTGTCCTCAGCAAAAAGAATTCTTTGGGTGGTATCGCTATACCTGACTGAGTTATACTACAAGCTATAGTGATAAAACAGCATGGTCCTGACATGAAAACAGACATACACATCACCAGAATGATACAAAAGATCCAGGTGCATGATCAAGTAACTACAGCTGACCTATCTCTGTCAAAGTGGTCAAAAACACACCAGAGGAAAGACAACATTGTTAACAAATTGTGCTGGGGAAACTGGATATATTCATGTAGAAGAATATATCTAGACCCTTCTCTCTCACCCTGCCCCAAAATCAACTCCAAATGGATCAAAGACATGAACATGAATAATGAAACTCTGAAATTTTTAGAGAAAAAAGTAGGAAGAACACTCAAAGATATAGGTGCTCAGGAATAAGACAGTCAGTCAATGGGAATTCATAAATCTGAAAAGCTATTGTACAGCTAAGCAAACCTTTAACAGAGCCAACATTCAGAATAGGACAAAGCCTGCACCAGCTGTACATCTGACAGGTTGAATATCTAGAATGCACAAAGAACTTTAAAATCGAACCTATAAAAATTTAATGAACCCAGCCAAAAATGGGGCAGGGAATTGAGAGTCCTCCAAGGAATAAATACAAATGGCATATAAACATCTAAAAAGATGTTCAGTATCTTTAGACATCAGTTGAAGATTCTGTTTGTATTTTTCAGAAGGCAGTAAGAACCATGGACAACTCAATACAACCAACAAGACATGGGATGATGGCTAACACCCAGGCAGGAGATGACCCACCCTAATTTATATTGAGCCCAAATGAAATTGTTGAGGAAGTGAAAAGATGAGCAAGAGAGCTACCTCCATAGCAAGTCAGATGACCTATGAAAGGATAATGGAGACAGACACTGAGGACACCCAACATAGTCCAAAGCAGAAATCCAGAGACTCTTAAGATCCGAACAGTAACGCAGACATAAAACACCCACCAGACTCAAGGAAGAGGGGGCAGAAAGATTGTAATAGCCATGGTAGGGGAGACACACATAGAAAATACTGGCTACTTCTTGTACAATTCATAACCCCAAGGTCTGGTCGAGCAATCCTACTGAGGAAGGCCCCAGCTTTACTATAGAGACACTTGCTCAGCCATAAGTTTTCCTCCTCTATTCACAAAAGCTAGGAAATGGGATCAGCCCAGTTGCTCAAAAGCTGAGGAATAGACAATAAAGATATGGCACAAGGGAAAATTAAAGGGAGAAATTCATGGGAAAAGATGAGCCTGGAAAAAATATAGAAAGTGGGATAACTGAGGCACAGAAAAAAAAAAACTACTGCATGTTCTTTCCCTTTTATAGACCCTAGCTTGGACTAGTTTGATATTTTTGTAGGTCATGGTAGCATAAGTCTAGAATGAGGCTTGGGGAGAGGAGATGTGAATAAAGATTGGGGGAGTGGATATTGTTCAGGCAAGTGGTGGGATGGATACAGGGGTAGAAGGGCCTAAGGCAGGTGAGGGCTGAAAGGGGAAGAATGGGGGAAGGATACCCAAAACTAAAGACAGCCTGGGTAAGTACCATAAAAGCCTACTTCATTAGCTAATTTAAAAGAGAATCTTGGGAGACTAGAGAAATGGCTTAACAGTTAAGGCATTTGTCTGATAAGCAGAAGGACCCAAGTATTTATCCCCAGTACCCAAATAAAGTCAGATGCACAAGGTGGCACATGTGTCTGGAGCTTGTTTGCAATGGCTGGAGGCCCTGGAGCAACCATTGTCTCTATCTGCCTCTTTCTCACTCTCTTTCTCTCTCATATAAATAAAGAAATTTTTTAAAGATAGTTTTTTTTTTACTGAGGACAACTAAATTTTACCAACAAGATCAGAAAAGATAGCTGACTCCCTGGCAGGTGCTGAACCATCCCTAACACATATCTAGAGCCCAGGTGAAACCAGAGAGGAAGTGACAAGAGGAACAAGAGTGCTGCTCCCACAGGGAGCCTGACAACCTGAGCCAGGATGGTGGAGACAGACACTGAGGAGACTCAAAACACACCAAAGCAGAAATCCAGAAGCTGCTGAGAGCTCAACAATAAAATAGATGGAAAAAACACCCACCAAGGCTCAGGGAACTTAGCAGAAGAGGGGCGGAAAAGTTGTGAGAGCCACAGGGTGGTTGGGAATATCCAGAGGCATTACACTCCCCCCGTTTCATAATGACTGACCGACCGCTGCTCTCACAACTCATAATTCACAACCCCATGGTGCACATCAGCAGTCCCAAAGAGGAGGGCCTTCAGTGAAATGGGCTCAGTGAAGAGAAACTGGTGCTACCGACACATGATGTGTCCATACCAAATTTATACTTAATAAAAAATAACAGTAAAAATTAAAAGATAATTTAAAAAAAATAGAGAGAGATATCTTGGTTGGAAGTTCTCTGTTGGGGTGGAGAAAGCTTTGCTCTGAAGACCTGGCTTGTGGCAGTTGAATCACCATGCTGGAGACAGATCGCCCCCCACCCCACAGTGACCTGGTGGTCAGGGAGACCCATGAGCCCCCTCTCCTAATCATTCAAGCCATTGTGAAAGTTCTTTGCTGCCCACAAGACCAAGATGGTAAGATCCTTATGCTGAAGACACTGCAGGATGTAACTGTAGGACTTGATAAATCAAGTCGGAACTGGTGTGGAACCTATTTCCTGCTGGATAGCTGTTTTCATGCTAGAAGGCACTGTGTGAGCTGCTGTGGTATTTTAGTTATCTACTTCCTAGAGAAGCATTCAATCGTGCAAGTCATAAAATCAATCAGGAGACAAGATGTACCCAATGGTGCAATAGTGGCACATCAGTGATGGAGGTAAACAACTGCTCTCTGAGTCAGTAAAACCTCTTAAGAGCTGGTCTTCCTCTTCATTCAGCGAAAACTCCACTTATCAGCAAAGACTTAGATATCTTAGCATCTTATCCCACTTCAGTGTCTGTCACCTGTGCATGATGATACAGGTGTTTGGAAGGTGGAGTCTTGGGATATGTGTGGTTCAGTGGTTAAAGTGTTTGCCCCACACGTATGAGGATCTGAGTTCATATCCCAGCACCCACGTGAAGATGTCAAGGCATAGTAGTAACACAAGTCTATAATCCCAGTGCTGGTGAGACAATAACAGTTGGGCCTCTGGTATTGGCTGGCTAGATTGTTTTGCCCAATCAGTGAGCTCAGGCTTTAGTGAGAGAACCTGTCTGAAACAGTAACATAAAGATTGGTCAAGTAAGACAGCAAATGTCAGCCTTTTGCCTATAAAGACACACACACACACACACACACACACACACACACACATACATATAGATACACAAACATCTAGAAAAGTTGGTATGGTGAGGTTAGAAGGATGTAGATAGATCAAAGAGAAGACCACCCAAAGGGTGGTCTGTTCTAAATCCCAGGTGGAATTTCTTTTTGAACCTCAATCCCTTTACTTCTTTTCAACATCTGAAACTTCCTTGCAGAGGGACCACCTTGACCCCTTGCTTCTAACAGCTTTCTTTCCCCCTCCATGCTCCAAGGATGAAGGAGTGGGCTCCCTGCCTATTCTCGCTCTTTTTGTTTCCCTCTGGAGTTCTTGAAGCACAGAGACTAAATCCTTTAAATGTAGTATACTCTTCAGTTTTGTGTAACTGACAAAATACTTGAGCAAATCAACCTAAGGGAGCAAATCTTGTTTTGTTCTTGTTTTGAACATCCTGGGGGCTTCTGGCGTCGGCACCTGCTGCCTGGCTGTGGGGCAGCCCCAGTGCCACAATCAATCCACTGGCATCTGCTTCTCTGGGGTCCACGGCTCCTTGGGGGGACACCGTGAGTAGCTGCAGACGAGTGCGTGGCTATGGGCAGTAGCTGAGGGTGGTTCCTGGCTCCCTCCATTTTTCCTGGCCCCTCAGCTCACTCCCTCGTGACAGCTTCTGTGGGTGGGGCCATGGGTGCAGCAGAGGCTGATTCACCACCAGGCAGGAGAGCCTCCATGTTGCAGCTCTGGGAGTATGGCAGAGGATACTCCCCTTGGGGAGCATGGCTCCCTGTGTGTTAGTGTTCAGCTCATTTCTCCTGAGAGTGATGGGCAGAGTTACCCAGGAGAATGCAGTGGAAAGGCTTCTCTCTTTTATTTTAAGAATAGCGTTGGTTATATAGAGGAAAAGGGGAGAGGCAGGGGCAGAAACGGGCAAAGGAGATTGGCAGTGGTCAGTGACCTGCAAATACCTGCTTTGCATAGATCAGCCCCAAGTGGACATGACCTTAGGGCCGTATCAGATGGCGGGACAAAGGAGCTGTCACCTTAAACTCTATTGCCCAGGCACATTGGGGGTGAGAACGCTAGATTCACTGTGGCTTAGCACTGTGGCTTGCTTAGGGAGCCAGGAGTTTTAGGGTTAAGGGTGGAAGTGTCAAAACACCTGCCAGATTTTCCGGAGTTTCAGCCTGTTCTTGACTTCCCTTAACCCTATGCCCTCCATGTCCCTTTATCAGTGTCCAACAAGAAAGGATTTATCTTGACTTAAAGTTCAAGAGGCTTCATACATTCTGGAAGGGAGAGCATTGCAAAGCCTAGTAGCTTCTCTCATGGTGGCCAAGAAGGAGAGAGAGTGGAGGACAGAGAGACTTTCTCCTCTTCCCGTTTATTCCATTCAGACCCCTAGGATATGTGAGGGTGCCACTCCTATTCAGGGAGAGCCTTCCCACCTAGGCTACTCTTTTCTGGAACACTCTTTCATTCATGTACACAATACATTTTGATACGGTTCCCTCAATATGCTCACTCTTTCCTCTCCCTGCCCACTAAGCCCTTGTCCTTCTCATTAGGTCCACATCATGATTTCTTTCATTCAATAGTTCTGTTTGTTTTGACCTTTGAGTTAAACTGGGGTGACTTGCATGATGATGAGTGGGAACTAATTCCTTGAAAAATGGGCAACCCACCAGTGGCCACATCACTAAGGGACATGAATCCCCTTCTCCTGGTAATCCTCTGTTCCCACTGCATTTATTCTGGGATGTGTGGGAGCTCAAGGACCCCTCTGTCCTCTATGATAAAGTAACTAAGGCTCACTCTCCTGTGGGTAATCATATCTGCTGTGAGTATAATGGCCATGGAGGCATTCATTTCCCTGACAGATGAGGAAGCTAAGTGCAAAACTAAGAAACTTGTCTGTGATGGTTAGGTTTTGTTGTCAACTTGGATCTTTTTAATTATCTTGTGTGGGTCTCTGAGGATGTTTACAGGAAGGCAGCCTCTCAGCAAAGGGCAAGATGTAAGTAAGCTCAAAGGAGCTAGAAGTAAACATCCTTTCCTGTGTGGGCAGTGCAGGGAGGAAATTCCAGAGACTCAGGAAGTCATTAAGTCTGGGGAAGGGTTGTAAGACCCCACCCTAAGGCTATATACAGGGGAAAAAATTCTCTTTGCTCCCCCTGCCTGTTCCCTGTTCTGTGTGTGTGGTGTCCGTGATGGGTTTCTCTCTCTGCTCGGGCCTGTGAAAGAGGACCAGCCTCTTTCGCTGTTACAGAACTTCCCCTCAATCTGTAGTTTCAAGAAATACTTTTCCCCCAATTGTGCCTGGTTTGAAGATTCTTCCCAGTGGCATGTGGCTGACTACGATATTGTCCAAAGTTGTTCAATGGACAACTGGAGACTTGGTGCCATTTGTAATGCTTATAGAACACCCACACTTGCCATCACATGACATAAAACATTGTGTCCTTCTCACACTGTAATATGAAGGCTAACAGGGTTCAAACAGAATCTATGGCATCTTTTGCTCCATCAAAAGCATTTTGGTATAGAAATGAAAATAGATTATGCAAGATCTCTTAACCTTGTTATAATCATTGTTTTCCTGAAGCCAAGAAAATATATTCAATACGCTCAAGTCACACATGGCCTGCGGATCATGGCTAGTTAAAACAATCACTATTCCCAGGGTGAGCAGGACAAGATGCAGACTGGACTGGCAATATTTATTTCTCCAGCAGGGAGAATGAAATGGAGTTGCTGCTCCCTTGTTTGCCCACATCTAATCACCATGGCAGAAATCTTGGTGATACCGAGAGCTGGAAACAATACCCCGAACATATCAGAGGTGTGTACCTCAGCAGAGGCATAGAGGACAGAGGGAAAGGAAAAGATGGCTAGCGGTCTAGTGTGGCACAGGTGAATGAAAATTGTTCTTCCAGCTCTGCCTGTCAACTCGGCTTTGCAGAAGAGAGATGCCCATCATTTCCCTGCAGAGCAAATGTCAACAAGCACCATATGGCCGGTGAGGCTGGGATTTGTCCTTTGCCTGTTTTGAGAAAAAAGCTCCAACCTATGTTCCTTCCCTATGTGTGGCATTGATGCCAAAAGCACAGTGGGCATCTCAAGAGCAGAGGTCATCCTCCACTTCTGTACAGAAGCACCTTGTGAGGAGACAGATGCTTTGTAGTAGGTGTCAGGAAGGAGCCATTCCTCCATTGGTCACTCACTCCCCTTTGCTCCTAACAGCAGAACAGATGTGCAGTCAACAGAGAATGGCTCCACTCCACAACTCTGAGATCTCCTCAGAGACTCATCCTTATGCCACTTTGTCCCCTTCCCTCCAAAGTGTCCCCAAGTTATCTTACCATCATTTCCACGTCTTCTTCATCTGCTGCACCAGTAAGTCACTTCCTCTTTTCCTCTATGGCTACCATACAATAACCATCAAACCCAGGCAGGGTGGACACGGGTCCTCTCTCCTCTCCTTGTATGGATTTCTTGCTGATTCACTGTAATAGTCTCAAGACATGCCTCTGTGCTCGTCTTTGCTGAAGAAATCAAACAATTATTACATAAGCATTGTGACTCTCAGTGGCACATGAAGGAAGAAATAGAGAAGGAAGGAAGAAAGGGGGAAGTGGGTGAGAATAAGAAATAGTCAAAACAATAATTGAGATTTGGGAAATACAGATAATGCTAAAAACTGAAGGAGAATGAAGTATTTTAATCCTTAAACTGATGGACAGAATGTGGGGGAGTGTTGCAGTTTATGAAAACACCAAGAAACTCAGTACAACACCCTGGAGACAGGGTGGAGAAGACTAACAAAATGTGGTACTGTAATGTTATTTTTTCAAATGTTGAGAAGGAAAATGAACATGATAGGATCAGAAAGTGGGCCTGGGCCTTCGTTACTGAGAAATCAAAGTCCCCTGGTCTCCCAGCTTCCTATGTCAACAATGCTTCTTGAGTCTGATATTTCCCTTTCTGCCTCAAACATACAGAAACACCATTTTTCTTCAGTGGAGGCTCATGTCTGGGTGTCTCCTTCTGCTCTGCCACCCTGAGCACCAAGCACATTTTAGTGTAAAGCACGTACATCAAATGATCCCATTATAAACACTAATGAATATCGGAGGATAATGTATTTATGGCCCCTTTCTTGGTGAATGCCCATTTTTAGTAACCTGGAGATTTGGGTTGAAAATTAATAATAACTTGGAGATTCCTTGAAATTCCTCACTGAATCTTTGAGGTATAGAGAAAGCTGGTCGTTAATCTCCAAATTCTGATTCAGCCCCCACAGCTCTTTACTTCTCACATCAGACACAAGGACACCTGTCTGTACATCCCATTCTCAAGCTTACCTGAGTCGTTCGAGAGACGTGGACACATAGTCATTGGCAGAAGTTAGTTAGCACAGGAAGCTGGCTAGAAGTGAAGCCATCTGTTTTTTTTTTTTTTTTTTTTAACCACTGGATTAACCTCAAAGTCCTCTCATCTTGGTGGGGAGAATATGGCTTCTGACACACACCTGAGGACAGGTTTTAGGGGAGCCACATTCCTATGGTCATCAACTAATGTGTGCTAGGCACTAACCTGTGGAAATCGCTGTGCTTCCTTAACTGTGTGCCAGGCAATAATCTGGGAAGTCACCTTGCAAGGCTGAGAAATATGAACAGTGGTGAAAAAGGAATACAGGTTTTTGATGGCTTTTTCTCTTGGGAGAACCAGGTCTCTAGTCTGGACTCAAACTCATGTTTCTCCTGCCTCGATATCCTCCTTGCTGGAATTATGGGTGGGTACCACAATGCTCAGTTTAGGGAATACAGTTTAGGTGATTAAGCCTTAAAGTAATAAATGTTTCTTTTTCCACAAAAAGTGGGTAACTTATTCATTGATATGACAAATATCTGTCTTTATGAGATTTTCCTTTTAATTTTTCATTTTTTATCTATATGTGTGTGTCCATCTGTTCATATGTGTGAGTGGCAGTGAGTTGTGGTGCATGTACGCAGGTTAAGGGACAATTTTCAGGTAGGTTCTACCCTGTCGATCTCATTTGAGGCAGGGTTTTTCTCTCTCTGGGTTATTGCTCAGCTGTTCTTGGCTATACTAGACAGGAGTTTCCTAACTTCCAGAAAATCCTCTTGTCATCTCTCAGCCAGCTTGACTGTGCTGGGATTAAGAAGCTGGCATTTGGGTTGAGGTCTGGGGATCAAACGTGGGTGTGCCAGCGTTATCGGTTGAGCCATCTCTCCAGCTCCTCCATGAGGTTTCTTGTGTTAACAAGTGGCAACACACATGGACTCAGCCACCAGAAATCCGAGGGTCCCATAAATTCTGAAATTTGGCTAGAACATGATTCCGCATTCATTCCAGCTCCTAAATACCACTGTGAAATCATCCAGCTGATGTATGGGCCACATACTGTGACATATCTGAGAATTTAGGAAGCTCAGGAGAGAGTCCATGTGTTAGGGAGGAGGAGAGACTACAAGGGAAATCATAATCTGACTTTTACTAGTTTTACACGTTATCTTGTGGCAGGATTGCACCTTGAGTGAAGGAATCATCCTGAAGAAGACTGGTGAAGCCCATCCGAACCTTTATGATTTTGTGTGGGATCTCATGAGAGGACAAAGGAACCCGCCTTCATCTCTTTATTTTCCAGGTAGTTCATCCTAGACTTCAGACAGAACCACACTGTTCTATAGAAGCAAACTAATCTGTTTCCTTCAGGGTACAGACAAATCAGGATGCATTTCTGCTGCTCTATTTACGCCCATCTGAGCTCTTCACCGCTGGTCCTGTGGAACTATGTCTGATAATATTTTTTACCTCCCAGGGGCCTGAGGAATCTGTCTACAGCTGGAGAATAGCAGCCCTGCATGAACCTGGCAGAGCAGGCAAATTTTGGCTCTGCTGGCTGAAGGTGTGAGAACCTGCGTATGATATCAGTCTTCCATGTGAACCATTTTAAGTCTACCCTAATATGTACTCAGCTGCCCAGCTCTAAATAGAAGTTTTGTGAGCAACCTGGAACCTGGCTGTTTTAGTACCATCTCCCAACGTTACAAGCACTTGGCCCGGATGAGCCAATGGAAACCAACATATATTTTTTATTTTTATTTTATGCTCCCTGTGTCCATGCAATTGGAATAAACTGTAAATTAGGTGTTATAGCACTGTAGTTTGGTTAGATGCAGCGGTTTAGAAATGTAGCTTTAGTTTGTTATAATAGCTGCTTTGCTTTGTTGTGACAGTAGCAATAAAGTAAAGTTACTACAATGTAAAATGTGGTAACCAACCCAAACTACTTAAATAAAGCCACAAATCAGAGGCAGCCCGAATCGGAGAACTTTATGTGCAGAAGCAATGATGGGGTTCCCATCTTCGGGCAATGAAATGGAAGGAACCCCATTATAACTATTAATTATTTGTTGTGGGTCAGATCGTGTTTCCCCCAAAATGATATGTGGTAAAAATCCTGTTGGGACATTCAAAAATGTCATCTCATTTATATCACACAAACTCTGCTGAGACTAAGCTGATGTGCAGAGGTGCGTGGAGGTGAAGGATGAGGGAAAATGCTGATCAGGAAAGAAATCTCGTCAGAAAGTTAGCTGGGAAAGTGTGCCTTGGTAGATGCTTGAGAAGGTCTGAAATGGAAAGGGAGACATGGCGCTTGTCTGAGTGATTGGTCCCATTTGGGCCCTAAGTATATCTGCCAGGATCTTGCCACAGGGGTGGCATGCAGCTGAGTCAAGGGGCTCCCACCGAACACTGAGTACCTTGCTAAGAAAATACACCATAGAGCAGAATTCTCACTGAGGGTCTTGTGGGCAGCAAGGTCAACAGTGACCATGATATCAGCCTGACACCTAATGAGTCTGGGAGCATCAGGAGAATACAGAACCCTTAAGCATTGACCTGATCATGGTAGAACCTTCTAGCAACAAAGCCCCAGTGCTAAGGGCTTTAGGATGAGCAACACAGAGACCATTCCTGCACCTGGGAAGAGCCTATGTGGACAGGGAAGAGGAGCCCATATGTGTTGGTCTTGTTTGGTTCCCAACAGGTAGACAGGTGCTGACAAACACCAGTGAAATTTACTGTTAATATCCCATTTATACCAGGAAGCTGGCAATGCTAACGAAGTGTGGGTTTTGAATGGGAAAGGCTTAGCTTTAATGCTGGTAGCTAACACTTATTAAGTATGTACTAGGTTCCAGTCATGGGTGACAGGGCTTTTCATTCAGTGTTCATTTAAATCTTCTCAACCCATGGAGTGAGTCCCACTGTTTTCCTCACTTCTCAGATGAAAGCTTTGTAGCATGTTAGTGTGACCCATGGTCATAACTAGTGAGTGATCAAAGCTGGGATCTAAACCCAGAGAATCTAACTGCCTGGCTGTGTGTCTGGCTTGTATATGATTTCAGAGTCACACTCACTACCAGCCAATTTTCCTGGGACCCAAAATACCCACTAACACATCTTTACCATTAAGTATATGTAGACAAATAATAACCATGCAGATGTTTCAACAATGGAATTTTAAATATATATATATATATATATATATATATATATAGAAGAAAAAATTGCTGAGCCTCACAAAAAAACTGTTTTGTTTATATTTGGCAACCCCCTAAGAATTTGGGAATAGGTATCCTAGAAAATATTAACTAGGGCTCAGAAGATGAACTGGTTTTATTGACCCATCGAGAAGCCTTCCAGTTCTGCTCAAATTCTATTTAAATTGAAGCTAAATTGGTTTATTACCATGGCCTTGGTGATAACTTCTGTGGTTCTAACACTTTGTATACAAAAAGCATATGTGACCAGATACATAAAATTCAAGAGACTGAGACAAAGAGAGTACAACATTATTTATGAACTTTCTGTATTATTTATTTATTTTTGGTTAGTTAAAAAGCTGACAGGCTGTATTACAGCTAACATTCCTATATTGATTATACCATTTCTAAGGTTGGCTTCTCTGTAGCGGGAGCAGTATAATTAGTTTCTTCCTTGTTAAATATTTGTAAATCATTTGTACTTTTATGGGGTACATAACCTGGCTGTTTCCCTTCACATAATCTTCTTGTAACTTGTTTAAACAAGAAATATCTCCTAGAGAGCGATGTCACTTCTGTCCTTCAATGAGGGCTTCTCTTGCTGGCAGAAGGCAAGAGGGCACCCAGGCCATGCTTGTATAAAACATGTCTGTAAGAGTCTCCATGTAAACAGACTCAGGAGTTGGCTCTACTAGTAAGGGCCTCTGCTTACCTGCTTATGTCACTGGAAAAATAGCTATGTGTGTGTGGAAGGGGTGTTTGATTCATTCACTGTGCTTTTTGCTTTTGTTTATGTATTTGAAACTACTGGAAGCTACTAGAGTTAATATCTTGCTTATTGAAAGAGTGATTTGGGGGGTTTCATTAAGAAAAAATATCAATCTTTTGCAATTATATGTTACATGATATTGGACTTTTTAAAAATACTGGCTGGGATTGATTGATTGGCCATGGTTCTACCAGTGGTCACATTCCTGGTCTTTTATTTTTAAAACAGGGCTTTGCTACAAGGCCAAGGCTGACCTCGAAATGGTGATCATCCTATATCCTCAGAAACTGGGATTATAGGGGTGTGCCACTGTACCCTGCTCACATTGGGTCCTTAAAGTATCCATTGGAGAGCACATCTCTGAAATGTCACTTTCTCCTTACTCCTTGCTCATTGAGCAGTGGCCCTTTCAAAACAGGCAGCATGGCTGTCCAGGTAACTCTTCCCACAGTGTCTGGGATGCCTTTTTGGAAATGACTTTTCATTCAACCAGCACATGCATTTGCACAACTTTCATGATAATAGATGATTTTGCTTTCTTTTGAAATAGGGAATAAATTTTATACTTTTAAGTATGAAATTTTATACTTCAGTCTAAACATTGCTCAAGTGTAAATCAAAGTAAGTAAGCTGTATTTACAAGCTGACCTGTATACATTGACACCAAATGGATGGAAACAGGTTGTCTCAAGTGATGATTCCTGAAGAAGCCAAGAACCGTCTTGACACCAAGAGCAATGTCTCTGTAAGAGCTAACTCTTCAAACATTAGACTGTTGGTCCACTCAGCCACATGTGATGGTACCCTTGTAATCCCAGGACTGAAGAGGATCCCTAGAGCACTTTATCCCACTAAGGCCCTTCTTGGTGTCTCTTTATCCGTCTCTTTCTTTAGGTCAGCTAGCCACTTGCTTGGGCATCCAATTCAAAGACCTCACTGTAGGTGAAATGAGAGGCTGTGGGTTCTTTGGGGCAGAGCATGGGATGTGCAGTATGAGATACAGCAGGGAGACCGTGTCCAGCATGGCCAGAGGACGCTGAAGTCAGAAGCCCAATACATATGGCTACCTGCAAATGCCAGGTTGGCTTGCAATTAAACCAGAATAAACACATTTGAACCACAGTTGATTTGCTTTTTATCTGGATAAAGACTAAAGAAGAAAGACCTATAGATACTCAGGGGCCACTTGCTGGCTACTTGGTTACTTATCATTGAAGGGACAATTTTACAGAAGACTCAGTGGGGGAAAAAGGAGCAAAAATCATTTTAGATCCTGCCATCCAGTGACCTAGGTGTGGTAATTTGGATCCATTATTATGGTAGACACTACTTATTTTCTCTGTGTGGGGACATGCATTCATTTTATTATATTTTAAGATTATAAAATCTTCTGTGCATTTTATGGAAATCCCAAATGTTTTTCTTTTGATGTAGAGATCCTTTAAGACAGTAAAATTATATTCAACCATAGCAACTATCATTATTTTCGGTTTAAACTGCCGATTCAATATGTTCAAACCGAATGCTAGTCTAATCATGGGTAAGAAGTCTTAAGCAGTCATCTTGAGTGTACCTGGCTCCTCAGTACTTTTAGATGTAACCTGCATCTACTTCTCCTTTGCTTACTGTTGCTTCCCTATAACATTATCTATCAGGAGAGAACAAAGTACTCTGTAGTACCGCCCAGAACTCAGCATCAGTTTTTGTCTGTGTTATGTACTTCAGGCATTATGAACATTCCATTGAGTGTCCTTTATTAACATTTTGTCACATGATACCTTTTCCCAAATTAGAAATGCGTAAAAATCAAGTCTCTTACACTTTGAAAAGATCACATATTTAGGATTTCAAATTAGTTGTCTGTGAGTAAACTATTTTGTTACTTCTATTGTGTAGAGTACAAAGATCTGAGGAAAGGAAAATATGTTTAATTAAATGAAAAAAAACGTAATTATTATGGCATAAAATTATTCCCTTTTCCACATCTTTTCTCTTTATTACAAAAATCAAGTAAAAAACTCTGTGTTTTTGAGAAAGATGAAATGAAGGTGTCCACAGTTTGTGATATAATATTTCTAAATCATATTTGATTTGGAATTCAAATCAATACCCTGATCCTTCTTATGATAATACTAATGTTCTTTAAAATAAAGATGTTTTAAAAGAGTAAATCATATATAATTTATTAGCTCCCCCCTTAATGCTACAGGGAATTTCAAGCATATTATTATATATGCAATGTTTTCCCAAGATTTAGTAAACGACTATCAAACATGGAAATACAATTTAACAACTTAAACGAAAAGAAATGTACATCATTAATTTAAATTCAATTAGCTGGCTTCATCTCAGCAAAGGGCTGGTTAAGTGCCTCAAGCGTGTGGTATGGGAATTCCACTGGCCTGCAAGCCCCTGATCTCCTTGGGCATTTCAGCCGTGTCTTTGACGTCCTGGAACACGGATCCTTTCTCCCGCATCGCATTCAAGGCTTCTCAGGCCATGAGGAAGATGGCACCGATTTGTTTACCCATGAATGCTTTTGTGAGAGGAGAGAGGCCTCTGTGTTCCAATTTTTCCCCCTGGACAGAAACTCAGGGCATGGGAGGGAGGTAACTCCTGTGTCATTTTCCTGATTTTATTTTTCTCTCTATTTCAAAAGATTCTTCTACCATGCAAGCTTATGCTAACAACAAAGAAAAGCATTTTTTAATATTATCACTCATAATTCCCAGACAAAAAAGAGATTAATAAAAGCAAAATAAATAAATAAAATAAAATAAAAGACTCTCAGGATGCAAGGAAATCTCCTTAATGGTATTGGGTTGAATGTGTATTTTATCTGAAACCTGATATATATAGTCAATAAGACAATATCAAGAAAGAACATTAATAATAAAAATAATTGTTTTTAGCCAGGTGTGGTAGCACATACATTTATATACATACATCCCAGCACTTCGGAGGCAGAGGTAGGATGGCCATGATTTCAAGACCACCCTGAGGTTATATCATGAATGTCTGAGCTAGAGCAAAGAGACCCTCCCTCAAAAACCCAAATTAATAATAATAACAAATTATTATTAATATTTACCTTCTCTTATATCAGAGATTTTCCCCCAGAAACAATTTTGCATTATTTGTATAGGATGATACAAAGTTGTCCATGTTGGCAAAACAATACCTCTGTGATGATCCTCTGCTAACACTTATATTACTGATTATCATAGCATTTGTATATTATTTGTTCTTTCAATAAGGCCTTAATGTCCTGAATAATAAACAGAATATAGAAATGACCAAGATGCCCATGGGTATGAGTGCATATTAATAGTCTGAAGCTCCAAGGATCCCAAAACTCAGTGGATTGAACATTAACTATTTATTACTGCTCTCAAGCATAGGAGGCATCTTAGTAGCTCTGATCTTAGCTGGCCTTATTCTTATTGGCTGTGGGTTGAGTAATCAGCTCGGCTGGTCTTATCTTGGGGGGTTGTTAAAATCTAGTTGGTGGCTGAAGAGATGAGTAAGTGGTTAAGGTGCTTGCCTTCAAACCCTGTCAAATTCCCCAGTGCCCATGAAAAGCCAGATGCACAGTGGTGCATGCTTGCAGCAAATAGAAGCCCTGGTGTGCCCAGTCTCCACTGTCCCCCCACCGCTTGCAAATTAATAAAAATACTTTTAAAATCTAGTTGGTCTCTGTTGGCTTCCCAATTGTGTCTGCTAGTTAGCCAATCCTTGGCTCTATATAGTTTAGTGTTTATCAGGCTAGCTGTCATTCACAAGGTGACAACAGGGCATCAGAACAAGGAGTGAAAAACTCCAAGGTCTCTTGACTTTTAAGCTTCAGGTCTGTCCAACTATTTTTTTTTTTTTGGCAAACCCCATTGGCTGAAGCAAATCAGTGCATTAGCCCAGATTCAAGAGACTCTGCCCTTTAGAAGAGTCACAGTGATCTTTCAAAGGATATAGATGCCAGGTATTATGAGCAGTTGGGGTCTGTTTTTAAGTCATTCTACCACAGTGAAGAGATCAATTCCAAAGTATGTTCCATGTGCTGTCAATTGTTGAGAGACAAAACCATAAATATACACATACACATATATATACACATACACATACACACACATACACACACATAGACAAAGACATACACATAAGCATACACATACACACATACACAAATACACACATACACATACATACACATACACACATACACACAAATACACAACATACACATACACAACATACACATACATACACACATACACATAAACATACACAACATACACATAGACATACACACACACACATACACATACACATGTGTGGAAACGGGAAGGGTAGATATCCAGAGTTAAATGCAACTAGGAAAACCCATGGAATGCTGGGAAAGGTGACAGCAGGGTCAGTGGCTAGAGCTCTCCTCTCAGGAGTGGCTACAATTCCCAATAGATACAAAAGATGTTTCTCTCCTTTCAGGAGAAGAAACCATGTTCAAAGCCAGTTTCCACCAAGTTCCAACATGGTCCATATCTCAGCTTAGACTGCAAAGTGCCTCAGCTCAGTCCTCCTGATCAAAAGCTTCTTATGTTATATTCTACAAAGGAAAATGATAGGATGAGATGCTCCAGTCTTGAAATATTCCCCTCTGTATATCCAGCGTGCTGCGCCCCAGCATGCCTCCCACACACAGCTGCCCCATTCTAAGGGACAGAAGCCTTGTTGATAATCTGATCAGAAGTTGTTCTATGACACAAAACAGGAACTGTCAGGGCTGTTCTATTCAGCTACAAACTCAATGAATGGCTGGCTGTCCCCTGTCCCTAAATGTATGTGGTGTGCCCATTCCTCAATGGGGTCTCTCTGGGAGGTGACCCTATGTGGAGTCATTTGGTCTTAGAGGTGGAGTTCTGTTAATGTGACTCATGTTCTTTAAGAAAAGACATGTGACCGTTCTCAGTCATGTGAGGCTTTAACAAGAAGACGACAAGCCAGGGAGAAAGTCCAGGCTAGGAACTGGATCAGCTGTCACCATCCTCTCCGACTTCCCAGCCTTTGAAAACTATGAAGAATCAATGTTTATTAGCCAAGTCACATTTCCCCCCCTTGCCATAGCATCCTGGACAGACTAATAAGGAGTCTCCCCTTGTTAACTGACTTTTAGATGGACAAAATTCACCGTTTCTCCAGTTTTTTTTTGATCAATGAATCTTTTCTCAAGAAATATTTTTGCCAGAACTAATATCATATAGAATCCCTATTGCTAATAAATGTCTATCTTAAAGGACAAACTTCAGGAAAATCAATATATCAAAATGCAAATTCATATAAAACACTCTTATTTTTCACATATGTTTATTGTGCTTTCAGTTTCTTCTGAGGAATTTCTGATAGTAAAAAATATGAGCAACTAACAGAAGCAACAAGAATAGACAAAAGATAGCAAAAAACACATATTTAAGTTAAAGAAGGGCAAGGTAACAACACGGTATCTGATACATTTTATATACTACATGGTGCATTGAAACAGAATATGAATATGGAATTTAACAAGAGTTAATAAATAAAAATAATAATTTATTATTCAGTCGATGAATTTTATTCATAACTCTATAATAAATCAAGCATATTGATTCATGGGGACACAACAAAAAACTCAAAATTTAAAGCAGGTATTAGCAAAATTGGTTGAAAGGCAAAATCCTTTCTCTGCGTGTATCAGCAAATAAAGTTTTATTGAAACACAGTCAACCATGCTCATTTGTTTTTATATTATCTATAGTCGTTGTGCTATAATTGCAGAATTGTGTACCTACTACAGAGACCTTATATCTGGAACTGTCTGAAATATTTACTGCCTAGTCTTTTAAACAAAATGTATTGACTTTTGAAAGACTCTAGTCCAGCCTTGACTATTTGATTTCTGAATTTTTTTGAGAGAATGCTGTTTTCTTTTTCTCCTATGGTTTCAATTGTTTCTCCTACAGAAATGAATGTGTAACCTCTCTCTGGTATTGATAGACACTGGAGGCAATTCTAGGAATTCTCAAGCCAACCTATGAAAGGAGTTATATGTTATGCCCAGAGTTGATATAGAGTTAGTGAGAAACTAGAATTGGTGACTATTCAAATTTGAAGTGCATATGGAATACTTCAGTACTGCTACGATAATATCCTGCTTGACTTTGGAAGCTCTCAAGACACTTTACCATACTTAGTTTCTTTAATATGCCAGGGAACTTTCAAAAAAAAATTGTTATTATCACTGTCCAGTTGTAAAAGCAGACACGAAGGAGTTACATGACTCCTAGACATGCTGGTTTCCTGACATAAAGTTACTCCTAAGTGTTTGTTCCTTCATTCTCATGGGCCATGGATCTCAATCAGTCTGGATTGCTAGAATAGAATACTCTGGACAGGGTACATTGTGAGCAACAGAAATGTATTTCTTATAGTTCTGGAAGCCAGAAGTCCAAGGACCTGCTAACCAGCTGGTCAAGATCAAGTCAAGGTCATCTTTTAAGTTGCAAACTTTCATCTTCTCATGTATGCTCATGAGAAAGAGAGTGAGAGCCCTCCGGGGTCCTTCCTTTAAAAGTCCTAATTCCATTCATGACATTCAGCTTCTCCCTCATGACCACCTTCCCTCAAAGGGCTCTACCTCCAAATACCATCACATTGACAGATGGATATCAGAGGAATGCAAATATTCAATCCACCCCACTCACCAGCAAAAATGTTGGAATCTGGTACCATCTAGCCTAACCAAACTAGGCTTTCATTAATGTTCTTCTCCAGGCCTTAACTTTAATATTTCACACGTTTTTTACCCTCCAGTGATGCATGAAAAGAGAAATATCCCAAGCTTGGGTCTGTTATTGCTCATTGGAAGAATGATGGTGTTACTTTTCTTCTCAAGAACTGCCCTGTGCCTCAGTGTTGCCCTGTGCACCCCATTGTACATCACTGTCTTATTTGTGTTCACTGCCAAGGCTCTGTCTGTCCTTATAGCAAAGTTGACAGTGGTCAACAAATCCATTCCCCATGAGTAGAAAGTCTCTGAGTTGACCCATCCTCTTAAGCATAAGCACTTCCTAAAGGATTAAAGTGATTTCTTTTTTTTTCTTCTTCTTCCAGTACTTTTTTTCTTCCACTTCTTTTTTTTGTAATTAAAACGTTGCTATAATTTTTAAAATATTTTATTTATTCATTTTCAAGCAGTGAGATAGTGAGATAGAGGGAGAGAGAGAGATAGAAAGAGAGAGATAGAGAATGCACCAGGGCCACCACCTTGTGGGTCTGGCTTATGTGGGTCCTGGGGAATTGAACCAGGGGCCTTAGGCACTGGAGACAAGTGCCTTAACCACTGAGCAATCTCTCCAGCCCTCTTCCAGTTCTTAAAAGAAATTTCCAAGGAATGTAAAGATTTTGAAAGCTTAAGAGATTTTCATAAAAGAAAGAAACATGACAATTTTTCCCCAACACTGGAGCTCAGCTGCTAGGGAGCTCCAGATCACCACTCATTCACTCAGTCCTGCATGTATTGTATTTCAATAAAAACTTAATAAACTGAATATTAAAGATTTGAAGAATTATACAAAGTATTAAATTTCTAACCCTGCCATTTATTTTATTTTTATGAGATATCAGGACTAGTTTAATAAGTATAATAAACATAAACCGTGGCATTTATAACACTATTCACCAGATTAATACCAGATAATATTTTCTAGAAGCGCTATTTTAATAGGAACAAATGGATAAACAGATATGTCTTGGACTTACTCTACCAAGATTGCAGGAATCCAATTTTTGAAAGCAAATTAACAACTCAAATCAATATTTTCCACATTAGTTCCATATTCACTAAAGCAGTTTTACTAGGAGAAGACACCAAAAGACAAGGCAGTGTTGGACCAGCCAACATTTTCAGACATAAAGAAAGGGAGTTCTTTCTACTATTTCAGTCTTAATCTACTGTGCCGGCCTTGCTCTTCTGATTCCTTTTCCAAAGCCCTTTCTTTGCACTTGAGCACAGTTGTTGGTTATTGATATCAGACTCGTCAGTGACAGAGAGCAATAGCATCTCTTAATTAATATTTCTAATCTGCAATCTCCCACCACTATC
The DNA here is from genome assembly GCA_004024765.1 of Zapus hudsonius. NCBI lineage: Eukaryota > Metazoa > Chordata > Mammalia > Rodentia > Dipodidae > Zapus > Zapus hudsonius. Next base: position 35,028 of record PVHP010001602.1, read on the forward strand.
CTCCCCATGTAAAACTTTCCAAGATGTTAATGTCTTCAAGGAATGTCAAGGACATGCGAAAAGGTATCAAGAAACAAGACTCCTTCTTAGACCTCAAGGAAAGGGTAAAGATGTCATATTTGGAACCAAAACTGTTTCAGATAAAGGCTGCACATTATAGCTATACCAATTGAATTGTTTATTACCATGTAGATAACTTAGAATCTATATGCGGAAGAAATATACAGGTCTTCAACATGTCAATCAGTTATTCCTTAAACAGGAAATATATATATATATATATATATATATATATATATATATATACATATATATGTGTGTGTGTGTTCATATTTTATGTCATATATAGTCACACATAAACCTGTAAAATATGAAAAACTTTGATCAATACCAAATGTCAGTGAGGTACACGCACACTCCGTCTACTCTGCCAGTAGGAATGAAAATTGCTACGGAAATCAGTTTTCATCACAATTTAAAATGTTCATCTTCCACAGCCCATTGAACCCATTTTCAAAAACTTACTTAGAGATAACTTTTACACTTGTATACAAAAAGTCCAAGCATACATGTTTCTTGTGGATTATGTATGATAAATGAAGCCTGACTCAGACTGTGTCTACTCAGAGAACAGCTTTCAGCCTTTGATGGAATGTGTCACAGTTATGGGCAGAAATTCATACATATGATCACACCAAAACATACTACCTAATTCCTTCTAGAAACTACGGTGTGGACATAAATTGAAATGACTGATTGTGATTCTCACCTATCTGATAACAGAATTCCTCTTCCTTTGAGCAGAGGCAAAGAAACCATGATGTATTGCAGAAGGATGCTTTGTGAAACACACCTGTGTTTAAAAAATTAGAAGTATAATGCATCCTGAGATAACAGTAGGTGTGTCCCTGTGCAGTCATAATGGAACAATGAAGTAATTCATAACTATTTAGCACAGATTGTGTGTTGGTACTCTGTACAGTAAGACACTATTGTGATGGCCAGAATTAAAAGATGCCTTGTGTATTCCCAAATGGTGAGCCGTGTGAACAATGATCTACTTGCTCAGGCAACTTGCTCAGGGTCTCAAATACAGCCTGTCACGATTTTCATTGTGCAACACGGCCTCTGCTCAGCCTGGATGGACTTCTCAAGAGATTGCCTTAGAGAAAATCTCTAAATGAGTTCATATTGGAGCTTTATCCTTAAACCTAGGTGTTGGACACACCTGCAAAACACAGTGCAGAGTGTCTTATTCCCTGCCACATTCAACATGAGACTAACCCTGCAATTCATTAAACCCAAGGAGGTAGAGATGATAAATCCTTCCACTATGTCCTCACCATCAAGGAAGAAAAACTGTTGGTCACTAAAGTAAGACATATAGTAATTATAATTATAGGACACAGTCTAATGATGTTTTGGCCCCCTCATGCGTGCATACATCTAGGTACGTACCATATACTTACACATACAGCACACACATACAAAATAAACAACACACATTAAAATATTTTAAATAGAAAAATATACAAACCAGTTTTATGAATTCAAAAACACCAGAAAGAATTCGATGAAAGAAACCTTCTTCTTCAGAGGATTAGTCTTTCTTAAACCCTTAATAACTGAAATATCTACAATCATTTCTTAAGTTAAATATATAAGTACTCTGTAACTTGAAAAAAAAGCAGAGAGAAAAGATAGTCATTGCATGAGCTTTAGATCAATACAAAATTAATATTGCTGGTACAATGAAACTCTCGAGTGGGTTCATAATAAAAATTTCAACACAACCCTGTAAGTACTGCTAAAATAAGCTGGAAGTTCCTTTTCATTGAAGCAGTCAGATTTTTCCTTCTGTCTGCAAACAGAGCGGGATTCAGGACATTTCACTACCTCAGAATCTCTAATGAGTGGTTAGTAAAATACCCACCTTTCTGACTGCCACTGGATATCAAAAAATTACTCACTTCTGACTCAGTAATTACCCACCAAAAATTTAGATCAAGTGGTCGTCACGTCACCCAAATTAGTACCTGACAAGGAATGCTTTTGGTGAGGTTGGCAGCTGAGAAACAGGAAGTGACTTGCAAAACATTATTAAAACTTGAAAATAACAGCCTTAAAGGTGTGTCATCTACCATTCACATCCTCAGAAAATGCTGTAGAGAGAGATGTCGGGCCTGGGCAGGGGGAAGCTCAGAGAGCAGGAGTGGAGAGGAAGCAAATGAGCTATCATTTAGTCCTGGCTCACTGGAAGGGACCTTGCCATTCCCTGGTGGGTCATTTATTACTATTGTCACCAGACTCTCAAATGTGCCAAAGTCCTGGAATGAATTCATAAGGAGGTTGAAGCTCTTTAGGATTGCTGAGAGTAGATACTCAGAGTCAAAACTGGTGGTAAAAAACACTCTTGTCAATGGTTGCGAGGTGTGTTAAGCCACATCAAGTGCAAGGGTTCAAATCCCTTCATATGAGCAAGAGAGCTGCTTCTGAAGCAAGCCCAAAAACCTACACAAGGGTAATGGAGACAGACTGTGAGGAGACTCAAAACAGTTCAAAGTAGAAACCCAGAGACTCTTAAACTAAAGCAGAGTAAAAACTCATCCACCATGGCTCAGGGAACTTTGCAGATGAGGGGGGTAGAAAGATTGTAAGCACCATGGTGGGTTGAATATCCAGAGACACTGCTCCTCCTCCCCACCCCCCAAAAAAAAACTTTGCTTCTTGCACAATTCATACCCCTCCATCCCATGGAGGCCCCTCAGTGGAAGGGGGCAGGGAGGAGGAAATGGGAGCACCAATGCAAGACTTTTACATAGTTTTTACTTATTAATAAATTTTTAAAAAATCCTTTCATAGCCTAAGACAGACTGGCAAGAGGCTGACCTTAGAATCTGACCAGGCCAACTCATTTAATTCAAATCAAAGGAAACATGTCTTGAATGGAATTGCTTGGCTTTCCTCTGTCTCCTGCAGAGGGCAACGTGGTAGTAGGAGGAGGTCTGGAAGAGGAACTGAATGCCTTCTTGACATCTGGACTTTCAGTGACTCTAACTGGGTCACTGAAATTCACCTTCCTTATTTGAACATTACTTTTTGGTAGGATCATTGCAGTATTCACTCACCACTCAATCCATACAACTATAATTCAACTTGAGTATTACAAATGCATGTTTTAAAGGTACAATGACTTCTGAGTTATATTGTCATTTTTTTGTTGGTCCACATACAGTGTGTGTAATAAAAAAAAAGCAATAATACTATTCATTAAGAACTGCCTTAACAATTCATAAGATGTCAGTCAAAAGGTATTTTGTTAGGTAGAAAAAAAAAAGAACAAACAAATCCAACATAAACTAGACCAGAAGTTGCTAACCTGTGGTCTGTAGGTTGAATCCATGCTAGTCCTTTCGCTGATGTATTTCCCATGACTATTTTCCTCATAAAATCTTCAAAGATAGGTATATGTAACAAAGATTTTAAGGCCCAAAAGACAGAAAATATTTACTATCTTACACTAAACCAAAACCCAAAACAAAACATTGTAATCATCACCCTGAACAACAGCACAGAAATAATGTAATAATGTGGGTTGAAGCCTGTGCCCAGGAACACTGTGGTATCCATATCATGCTGTCTGAGGTCCCTTTGTAATGGTGGAGCTAGGAATTAGAATTTAAAGAGTACCCAGCAAATTCCAATGCACCACAGAACTTAAGGAGTACCCAAACTCTTGTCTAAAAAGTTAAAGAAATAAAATTATAGACCACCAGAGGATAAGGTAAAGTGGGAGACTTTATTTAAAAGAGAATGGGAAGTGACAGAGATCTCCAGCCACCAGTGTGGGGAGAACACGTGGGAGAGTGTTTTAAAAAAATCTATGATGTTCTAAACAAGCAGAAGAAAAGATAACAGAGGGCCCCCATCATGAGGAAAAAGGCTCATGTGGGAAAATCTTTGAGCCTTCCTAAGGTCTGGAGATTTAGAAGTCCGCCTCGTAGGAAGCCATCTGGAGGGAAGAAGAGAGGCTGGACTTTGTTTTAGTGACATTAAAAGACTTAAGCCAGGTAAGTCAGAGAGACAGCTGGTTGGTTCATATCTGACCAATCAGTTTTAGCCTCTAGGTGTGAGCTCTAGCTAGAAACACCTCCCACTCAGGGGGAGGGGAGTCAGGCCTGGAATCTGTGAACTTGCCTGAAACTGTCACACCTTGACTGCATGCAAGGACTTTCACAAGCAGGTCCCTTGTCCTGTGCAGTCCCATGCAGAACACCACTCCTCAAATACACTGCTCACTTCGTGCTTCGTGCTGGAATGTTGCTGATGGACATCAGAGAGAGAATCCCTATTAAGATAGGGTTCCTATTGATAAAGCATTTGCCACTTAGTAGGAGTCCATCAGCTACAAAGTACAGTGCCAGGGCAGAGTAGGTATCATACATGTGGCCTTTACAGGTATTTGAACAGACCTGAGCTGAATTTATATATGTCTTACATATATAATAAATACTGCATGCTATTATAACTATACAACATCCTACCATCTTTGCATCATCTCCAAATCAGAATAAAAGAGCTTCACTTACATGATAAGCTCATAGAAGAAATTAACTGATGAGTTTTGAAAGGGTGACTTACTGGCATTTTCTAGGTTTGAACCACATAGCATAATTTGTCTATATTAATTGAAACACTTTTACTGCTGCTCTCTCATTAAGACTCTTGCCAGGATGTCTTGCAAATAGAACAGAGAGACTATGAGAGGATCCGATAGAGAGATACAGAAGGGCTGGACAGAGAGAACGTGGGAGAGTGGGGCTAGTAGTTTGGGCAGTATTGGTAGCTTTGTCTGGGTCGTGGATAATTATTTATATCATGTCACGGATCCCTTTCAGGCATTTCTTGATATAGTAACATTATTGACACTGAAGCTTTCCCCTGAGGTGATACTTGGGGGTCCACTTCTGAAATAGTGTTTAAATGAAAACTAATTAGTTGTAAAAGGACCTCTTGGCAAAGATTGTTCAAATTAAGTAATAATTAACAAATATCCTCTTCATTGTATCCAATGTAGACTCAGCCTCCAAGCCTCACCAAGCTCTCAACAAGCCCACCCTGACTTGTAATTACTCCGTAGCTCTTTCTTCATTGATCTAATGTACCGAGGTTTTTTCATAGCTTTTAAAACATATATATATATATATATATATATATATATATATATATATATATATATATATATGAATAGGAGAAATATATGAATAGGAGAGAAATTTATCTTTATTTACATCTGAGCATGAAAAGCTATTAAGAGTTCATCTTTAAAATGCCAAGATTAAGTGCATGAAGGAAATTATAAGTTGTTTTCTGGAGGTTTCCAATAGATATTATTACTGTAAATTTGATTTCAAGCCAGAGTTTCAGAACTTTCTGACCCTGAGACCTCAACATCCTTTTGTAAAAAATATTTTATTTATTTATTTATTTATTTATTTATTTATTTATTTATTTATTGTAGTTACTGAAGTGCTGGAAGGCACTGCATAAGCTGTCAGGAGAAGCTGGTCAACAACAGCTGGAGTAAACAGAGACCACTGGCAAGAAACACAGCCTGCTGCCATAAGTAGGCTGACCACACTTCCTACTGGGAGAGAACAACAAACCAAGAAAATAGCACTTGTGCAATGGAGGACCCAAAGCCTGGGGGAGGCAATCAACAGCTTTTAAATTCGGCCAAATCATCCACTCAGTGAGGGGGAGCCCTTAACTAGAACTGGGGATTTAGGGCGATATGCACTGGGAGCCGGACTCTTGGGCCCTCAATGAGAGATGCACTATGTGAGTGATTGAAGGAAAGGCTACTAAAAATAGAATCTAGCTAATTCAGAAATGTGTATCTCAGTTAACCTATACTGATCTTACTCTCCAATGAAGATTCTGTTTGTATCTTTCAGAATGCAGTGAGAAAGCTGTGGCCAATCCAACCCTACCAACAAACTGCAAGCCGATAGCTGAGATCCTGGCAAGAGAAGAGCCACCTCAGTCATACCATGGAGGATCCATATGGAACCCCCCAGAGAATGATGGGATGAACAAGTGACACATAACCACAGCCTATCAGTCAACACAGGATGAGACAGTGAGACAGACACCAGTGATTTTTGACACAACCTAAAGCAGAATACAGAGACCCCTAAGTTCTCAACAATAAAGCAGCCTTACTCGCCCACCATGACTCAGGGAACTGTGCAGAAGAGGAGACGGAAAAATTGTGAGAGCCATGGTGGGGGAGAATATCCAGAGACATGGTCCCCCTCAAAAACAACATAAAAGGGCTATCAGAACAGGGCTGACTCCTAGGCTATCCATGGTCCCCTGCCCCAAGGACTGATCCAGACGGCCCACGGAGGAGGGTATCCAGCTGATTGGGGATGGGGAAGAGGGGCATTGGGGAACTGGGCAAAACACCTCATTGTTTGCCCATTAAATGTAACTCAACATGGACAATAAAAATATTTTATTTATTTATTCACTTTTTTCCAAGGAGAGAGAAAGAGAAAATGGGAATGCCAGGGCCTCCAGCCTCTGCAAATGAACTCCAGATTCATGCATTACTTTGCACATCTGGCTTTATGTGGGTACTGGGAAGTTGAACCAGGTTGTTAGACTTTGTAGGCAACCACCTTTACCACTGAGCCATCTCTCCAGCCTTGACCTGAACACTCTTAACCCACATTAAACGTTACAGAAAGTTTCACAAAATATGTATAGGGGAAGAAAGTTGACTTATGAAAATATGTGTATTTGAATCTCTTCTAGAAGCAGAGTGCTTGCTGTAGGGAAAGTCATGTCATATCATGAGTCTTTGCCAAGCCGACATTCACCTATATATATATATATATATATATATATATATATATATATATATATATATATATATATATATATATATTCACCTATATATATTCAAAGCAGTTGTTTCACTCCAAGTCTAGAGTCTGTCACCTGTTTCCATGTGAGGGGTGACATTTTAGGGAGTTACAGAAGGATAATTTCTTAACCCCTTGAACACTTCTAAGAATTTCACATAACACCCCATAAATATATGCAACGATTTCAGTCAAAAACAAATTCAAGGCCTGGCAAGATGGCTCAGCAGTTAAAACCACTTGCATGCCAACCCTGCCATCTCAATGCCCAGCCACCCATATAAACTGGATGCAAAAAATGATGCAAGTGTTTGATGTTTGCAGTATCAAGAGCTCCTGGCACAGTCATGCACACACGTGTGCATACACACACATGCAAATAACTAAAAATGAATTTAAAAGGAATAAGCAAATAGATCTACAAAAGGCTTCATGTGTTTATCCTTTGCTGGGATCGTGCCAATATTTATCTATAAAAAGTTGGAAAAAAAAAAGTCAATTTGATGCCTAAATACATGTTTCCCAAGCAGAGGAAATGTGGAGTGTGGGATCATCAGCAACTATCCAGCTATAATCTGATGTTATTGATTAACTCATCACCCTCTTCACTCCCATATGTAGGAGTTCCAATCACTGGTGTGACAGATTTGAAGACTGTGTCTTTGGAACATAAATGAGGGTATAAGGATAAAGCCTTTGCCCTTATAAGAAGAGAAACAAGAAAGGTTCTCTCTCTCTCTCTCTCTCTCTCTCTCTCTCTCTCTCTCTCTCTCTCTCTCTCTCTCTCTCTCTCTCTCTCTCTCTCTCTTCCCACTTGATGACACAGCAAAAAGGTAAGCCAGAACACAAGACTTCGCTACCAAGCTGGCTCAGATCTCAGGCAAACCTTCCAGCCTCTGGAATTGTGTGAAATAAATTGTCTATGGCATTTTGTTATGGAAGACTGAGCTAACCAAGATATGTGATAGCCTAAAGATTTTCAGACTTCCCTTTAGACGAGGCTGAGTCTGAGGCTTGGTTAGCACACACGCAGAGTGGCTCATCCTCTCCTCCTCCACTAGACACAATCTGGCACAGCGGCTGTGTTTGATAGACAGCGCTGGCCCATGCTTGTCAACTAACCAACATGAAATAACATTATTACTGCATAATGTCAAGTTAGACTGCATAATTCCATTGTATGACACACGTGATGAAGAGATTTCAGAGTTCTGCAGTGTGTATGTAATTAGCATTACATGTTTGTAAAATTAAGGCACCACTATCACGGCCCTTATGGAATGTTCTTCCTGCTATGGGGCTGATACTGACTCCTGTTCATGTTCCAGAAGGATCAAAGGAAACATCAACATCTCCCAAGGCTCTCTGTGTCCCCAGAGTCCCCAGGGAAGGCACTCAAGCCCCACTTCATCAGGTGGCCTTGACAAAGATAAAATAACCAGGGACAACTTGAGGAATGAGAAGGAGAAGCAGAGGAACTGGCCTGAAAGCCCTGCCTCCAGTGTGGTTTATTGCTCTGTTGCTGGTTTGAAAGGATTATGTAGCCATAGGGTATCTCTAGACAGAAAGATGGTTCAGTGACATCCCTTTGGTAAATAAGGAGCTATTCCTCCTCCTTCTAAAAGTCACATTGAAGTAGGCTGTGTTTTCTGATTAATCCGGTTTGAATAGAGCCGAGTGTCTGTCACTGTAGTCATATGTCACTAGTGGAAGCTCAGAGTCTAACCTTCTCTAACATCAGTGCACACAATTCATGTTAAAATGTGGTCTCATAGGTCCTGAATCCTTGCAAGGTAAGGGAAGATGGGATGCTTTTTCTCTCAAAATAGCCTGCAACCAAATTTATGAAAGCAAACTCTCCACACAGGAGTGTCCTCTGCAGTGCAAAGGCTGGAAGTCACCTGGAAATTCTCCTCAAAGCATTGTCTTCAGACCCTTGGCACTGAGATGTGTGAGGAGACATGGCACCTCCTTTGGTTTCCTTGGCTGTGTAATGGGAATTGGTCAAGATCCTAGGCTCCGTTATTTGGAATAGTCTAGCAGCATAACCCTGAGGGCTGCCCCACACACCTCTCTTGTTTGACTTCTGGAGGAAAATTGGTAGAGACCCTGAGTTTTAGAGTCAGAAGTTCTTTGAATCTGGCTAGCAGTTTCCTAATGTGATGCAAATGACTCAAACTTTCCTCATTTTTGCACTCACAAAATGGCACTAATGGTACCTCGTTCCATTCCAGTGATACAGCCAGCAAATGAAGCCAAGAATGAAAACCCCAGCACCTGTTCCTGGTCCTTCTTAATGGCACACTGGACAACACTGCTACCTAAAAGGTACATTTTTCAAAAGCATGGTCCTGTGGAAAAGTGGCAAGGCTTTGACCTCATAATCTTGTCCCAGGCTTTAGCCTCCAACTTCAACAATAAATATACATGTCTCTGTGTACAACTCCATAAATAGGGACATGTGTTTCTGTTAACAACACATGCTCTGATGTTTCCCTGTGATCAATTACTTTATATCATTTTCAAATTACCACATGCTTACATCATCCCAAATAGCTGTTCCCTGAATGCAATGGCCTGGCCATGACTTGGTCAGAGATGTTCCTTTCAACTTATCACATCTAGAAAATGCCACATACAGAAATGTTCCCAGGCTGTTTGCGAAGAAAACTAGCATAAGCTGCTTATCAGAAAATATTATACTTTCCCTGAACGGTGAACCATTTCATCAGTTTCCTAGGCTGTGGGAAATTCTGTTTTTGTATCGATAGGCCACTACACAGAATTGTACAGGAGACCACCATCTCTCGGATGCTCACCAGGGCCCTAGGCAAAAGCCTGAAAAATCACCTTTAATTTCAGGACAAGTATGCTGTGAATAGATCCCAACCTCATATAAATGTCAGTGCTATCAGTATTATAGATACATTTTTATTATGTGTGTACCTGTATGTACCTGGTGAGATCTATGATGTGTGTGGGGTGGGGTGCCACGGTGAAGATGTGTAAGGGTCTGAGGCAACCTGGGGTATTTATCAGTGTGATGGTCACTTTTTATTTTATTGTCAACTTTTTTTGTTTTATTGTCAACTTGATCTGTTCGATAATCTTGGGTTGGTCTCTGAGGTTGTTCACAGGAAGTCAGCCCTCTTAGTAGGGATGTAAGGAAGCTCAGGGGAGCTAGAAACAAACATCCCTTCCTGGGAGGGCAGTGCAGGAAGGAAATTCCAGAGACTTGGGAGTCAGCAAGTCAGGGAAAGTGTTGCAAGTCCCCACCCTAAGGCTATATAAAGGGGAAGGAAATCTCTCTCTTCTCCTGGCTGTTATTGTGGGGTGGTGGTGGTGATGGTTTCTATCTCTGCTTGGAATGTGAAAATGGGGTAGGGGGTGGGGGGAGGGGGCACAGCTTCTTTTGCCATTATGGGACTTCCCCTGGTCTGTAAATTTAATAAATCATTTCTCCCATAATTGCTCCTGGTTTGGTGATTCATCCCAGTGGTGAGTCAGCTGAGTATAACAATCAGTCAACTGGATTTTCTCTCCCACCCTCTCTCCTTCCATTAACCTCTCCCTTCCCCTCTCTCCCACATCTCCCTCTTTCTCTCTTTCCCTTTGAACTCTCAATCCTCCTACCTTATTTTTCTTCATGTTGGAATTACAGGTGTTCATTTCTGTGCCCTGATCTTTTATAAACAACTCAATTCATGATTCAAGATGCAAAATTTTAGTTACACGAAGAGTTCCATAAACATGTAGAAAATTTGACTTTCCAGATCTGGTCTCAAAGTCTGTGCAGCTCTGAGCAAGTCACCTGTCACTGGAAATGTTTCCTCACCTGTAAATATGGACTAAATATGGTGCTGGAAATGATAAGGCTTATAAGAAGACATTGAGTAAAAACTTGGTGCAAAAACTAACACAAATGGACAAAGGTACGACTGGAGAATTACTATTATTATGCCCAAATATCATCATGGAAGGGGTGGTTCACCTCTGCCACTGGCAGGGTTCCTTAGATTTTCTTGTGCCGAGTGTCTTGGACCCAGACCATCAGTGGCTTTTTGTTTTCTTGCTTCTTTACTACTTTTTCCATCTTTATTAATATACCTATCTAATTCTGGTTAACTCCCCTGCCTCTATCCTTATCTGTCTGCCCCTCTACCCTTCCTTCATCCTCCAACCCCCAACATTCTGGGTGGGTTTTTCAAACACCTGGTAGATAATGATTTGGTATCACCTGGTTTATGGTCTGGACTGTGCAAATTCATGTTTTGACCAGAGAACTGAAAGGATTTACTATGCTTCATGAACTTTTACTATTGAGTCTAGGAAGTATAATAATCCTAACAATAATAAGTGAATACTCATGGAGGTTAATGGCTGGCTCTAGAACACTCAGCTAGTGTTGCAGTCCATTTTCTCCTTGCTGGCAGAAAACACCTTTGGAAGGAAGGGTTTATTTTGGTTTATAGACTTGAGGGGAAGCTTCATGATGGCAGGGAAAACAATGGCATGAGCAGAGGATGGACATCACCTCCCAGACAATAGCAAGAGTGGGCCAAACACTGGCAAGGGGAATTTGGTATAACACCCTTAGGCCCACCCCAAATAACACACTGCCTCCAGGAGGCTCCAATTCCCAAATTGCCATCAGCTGTGGACCTAGCATTCTGAACACAAAGGTTTATGGGGGACACCTGAATCAATCCTCTGTAGCTAGTAATGAATGAAGAAGACGTTCCCCAACTAACTCTGTGTGGGTCCAAAGAGCTCAGTCCAGGGCCGTGGGACTTGGCTTCATTTAGACCTTGATAATTCTTCAGAGAAACACAAGCACCAGATGCTCTATAGCACCACGTCCATCCCTTAAGCTCTCAAAGGCAAGGAGACGTCACTCCCAATTAACACCTAGTTAGTGTTGAGGTAGAGCATCAGCTCTCCCTTTGGACAGCAGTATTTTTTAAAAAGCAATATTTTTGAACACTTTCGTCTCTCTTTCCTCTCTTTCTCTTTCCCTCTGTTTATCTCCCTCTCCGTACTTCTACTTCTGTGTCTCTTTCCCTCCCAGATGACAGACTCTTGACTTCCTCCTGATGTGAACCTCACAATGTTCTCCTTCCGATGTCAGGCTAGGTGGGGACCATAGGAGAAAACACAGACAAGGAGTCTAGCAGTATGTGTGGTACTGAGGAGGAGAAACTCTCTTCTTTCCAGGTCTGTTAGAGCAACAAACAGAGCTAATGTACCTGTGCAAACCACGCAGCTTTTGGTTATCGGCTGAATGAAAAGGTACTTGTCAAACTGATGTGTTTTCAATGGAATAAATGGATGTTTTGACACCAGGATGAAGGAGGCAGGGTTTTTCTGCATCACATGTCATTTACTTCCTGCTTCTTGCATGGTTGTCCCGTGGCCTTTACAGGTATTTTCCAGAGTTGCCCAGTGGCTAGGCTCAGAGCCTCTCCTCTGTACCCAATGGTTAGCTGATTCCAGCCTGTTCCTCCTCTACTCTTCTTTTGCCTAATTATCAGACATCAAAAGCAAAACACACCCAGAATTCCTGGGGAGGTGAGGCCAGCATGATGCTGGGGACAGACTTGGTTTGCTGCGTTTAGGCATGCTCAGATTCTAACCTCATGTCTCTTTTCAGAATTTGTCACAATCTTGTCTGTTACCAGCTGCAGTGTCCTGTGTCAGACAGAAATGAAAGTCAGCAGTGCTGAAAATCACTGTTACGTGAAGCCAAGAATAGCCCCGCGTTTCTAGTAAGGTACAAGAAATTGCCCCCAGGTTCCCACTGTCCCTCCTTACGAACATTCTATGAATTCTTTCCAAATCCTATTCCCTTTCCTAATGGGGGATATTTCTCAATAAAACAGAATCCCAAACCACATACCTGCATGGCACACCAATGATGCCAGAGGGTACTTCTGTCTTGAGAAAGCCTCTCCCAAGCCTTTCTGACTGTGTGGGAAAGCAAAATGCAGAGAGAACTTGCCAAGGCATTTTACCACATTCTTTATTTTTGGCAAAATGGAAGATGAGTCATTGACCCATTGTAAAGGAGTAAGGTAAATTTCTCTGACAATTACAGAGACATTACGGTTACAAGCTACAGAGGACCAGGCTATAACCCTCAGAACTCTGCTGCCCTGGGCTTCCTTGGAAAGTATAAATGGAATCGACCACACTTAGAGTTCACATATTCCAAAACACCTCTTGGATGTGGAATTATTCTTACTGTTCTGAAGTGTACACATTTCTGTTTCAAGCAATGATATTAATACCCTTTTTAATTGAAGGAAGACTTCATAACCTGCTCTATCTTTTTATGCACATTCATCTTGTAAATACAACTTCGACAATGTAAAACACAAAGGAAACATAAGGTTTTACTGCATATGGGCTATATATTTTTCCCCACCAACCCACACAAATAATGAAAGGATTCTCGCGTGCATGCTAACCATAGTGGTGGTACTCACACCCCAACAAGGTTCATTGCTTCCCTGTGAATTTGCAGATTAGACCTGGTGAACCCTTTTTTTCTTTTCAGTCTGACAGACATCAAAACCCATTCACCCGAGCTTCCATATGTGGTTCCAGCTAAGAGTATCACTACACACTCACACATTTTTACAATGGGTCTATAAAACAACCATTATAATAAATGTCTGCTTAATTAATACATTAGGACATAAAGCAATTTATTATGCTCTTATTTGCTATCATTCTCCCTGCTCAAATTTAATAATGCAAAAAGGTTTCTTCAGTGCCAACCCCTGGAAATAATAAAAATACATTCATCATGGATATTGAACGCAGACACGCCTGGCAGTCCTGCTGGCAGAAAGGAAGGAGGCAATCACGTGGAAATAGGAACCAGGGAGGTTGTGCAAAAGACCCTAGAATTGGGTCTCTACAAGACAGGACAGAGCCAGGTACCATACTTGGCATGGCAGCAAGGAAGGTGCCCAGAATAACGATGATTACAATAGGCGACAGAAGGAGGAGGGAGACGAGGAGTTGGGGTGAAAAGCTTTCAAGTCCGTTCAATTCATGAGGGCTATGGAGGCTCAAATTGAAATTATCTCACTCTGTGCTGATAAATAAAGTAGCTCTGGTACCTAAATCATGACACTAACTATACGTTTCGATTTTTTTAAGTACTGATTAGGTGGATACTCTGGGGAACCTACCAGCCTTCGCAGAGATAACAGACTCAACTTAATATCAACTTAAAAAAGAGACTTGAATTCTAACCAATCTCATGTAATGAATTGAAATTCTATAGCTTTCGGGAGGGGGGGAATAAAAAAAAGCGGCACAGCTCCATTCTCTAACTTGCTGTCAGGAAATATAATTTGTGCTCTCGGTGATTCACCTAGCTCATATGCAGCATGCAAATTTATTTCCCTAATAATCAGACCTGGAGATTGCCCAAGAGGATTAATAGCATCATTCCTTATGACCGCCCGGATATTATGCACCTCTGACATGGAAAAATTGTGTTAGTTCTACAGAGAAAACGCAAGGATATTTGTCCTGCTAGACAGTATAATAGGTTGGTGCATCATCAGATTACAATGTCATTTCAAAAACCTTGAATACAAATAATGTACAGTGGGGGAAATGTTGGAACAACCTCCCTTCACTCGGTCGCCTTGAATTCACATGGATTTTTCTGTGTGCTTTGCGGTGCATGCATAAGGTTTCTTTTTTTGACTTTTAATTTATTAAGGCTTTCAAACATTCCATGCAAAAAAAAAGGAGGGGTATTATATATTCCATGAAATCTTGTCCTTTTTTTTTTTGGAAAATGGATGAAATAGATGTCAGGAAAGAGCTGTTCTGTGGCTTGGGTTTATTTTTGTTCTGTGCTTATGCAGCTCAAGGCGGTTCTCAGAAGCAGAACTTTCATAGGTACATACTGAGGATCTGGAGTGTTTATCGAGGTGTGCTTGTTGCTATGTATACAGATATAGATGTGTAAGAATGTAGCCTCCCTCCATCCATGCCTTCCTTCATACAGACAAGCATTTGTGCTTTCCATTGCTCAATATTTGATCCTCAAGATAAAATACTGCGCTTTTCCAGTCGCTGTTTAGGAGTGTATTTTATTTTATTTCATCTTTTCCAATGAATCGGTCAGAAATTTTCCAGAATAGTAATGTCTCCAGCTGTACTTTAGACCAAAGAACGCTGCCTTGAGACAAGACCAAATTTCATTATTATGCGCATGGGAGCAATAAGATTAGCTCCTACTGCTGCCCCTAAGGTGGAGCAGCAGGGAGAGCCAATGAGATGATGCTAATGTGCATGTTAATAGTATTCTGCTAAGAGAAGTTGGGATAATTAAACATGTACCGTCTCTTTAAGACAGAGCTGCGCACATTTTCTTCGGATGGGTGTTTACAAGAATTCCAATTTCAGGTCATAGCCATTTCTGAGATTGCTTAAGAAAGAGATGGGAATAACTTATCTTATTCATGTATTCAAAGACCCTTATAAAATGTGCAAAACATAACAGTTTTAAGGGGCAAAACATGCATCTTATCTTGACAAAGCTGCTTTATTATGTGTGGTGTTGTAGACTGACCTAATATGTAGAGCGTTTTCAGCCAATAGAGCTTGCAGGAGACCAGCCTTTAATGTGATGGATTTTATGGTATCTCATTAGGGTGTGTTTATATAACCTGATACTAAACACATTTTCAGATTCATGTTCCTTATTAAAATTGTGAGCCACATTGATTTTTAGCTGGAATGGGCGACACAGTCATTTTTACTCTTAAGACAGGTAGCTCTGAACTGACTCCCAGAGCACAGCTATTCTCTGGACAAACTTGTAGACATCCTTTAATAGCCTCAATTAATGTGGTCTTCATGTCTGGGGCCCTGGAGTATTTAGAATGTTCTACTAGGATTTTATCCATAATGCAGAATTTTAGTTTCATAAATAATTTATTGGTTTTTTTTTTCAGAAATTAAAGCCAAATTCTTTTATTTTCCTATTTTTCCCATTAGCACTTTTTGTATTGGGAATTAGTTTCAATTAATATTGACAACTTGGTCCTGGAGAGATACAAACCTTTACATGGAACTTCCTGGCTTTTCATAATGAACGCTACCAGCCCAGGCAGTGTTTATATGAAAGTGAGAAAGAAAGAAAGGAAGAAAAGATAGGAGGAGGGAAAGATGAAGGAAGGAAGGAAGGAAGGGGGGAAAGGAAAGAAAAATGAAAGAGAAGCATAAAATTAGCATCGCCTGTTGTGTTACACAAAATAATGACTTTCATATGGTAAAGTCTCCGTTTTGTAAACTGATCCTGTAAGGTAACTCAGAAGTCAGCCATAAATAGTGTCCCAGGGTATTTTTGATGTAGTCAGGGGAAATAATGACCTAGAGGTACTGTAAATAGTTTAAATTATTGGAAGGTCTTTCTAAGAAATGTAATGTGAGAAGGGAGAGGAATGTTTTTTCTCTGTTTCTTAAAGTGAGTGCCCTTTGGAGGGGATCCAAACTTAGAATGCAAACATTTAGAGGAAAAGACTGTCTTCTGAGCAAAGCAAAGACAACACCTTTTTGGCTTGGTATAATAAAGCTAGTTCAACACACTCCAACCAGGAAGCAAAGAGAATAGAAGCATGAATATGTTTATTTCATTTTTAACACTGTAAACTTAAGTCTCAAGCCCTAAACAGAGGAAAGGTAGGACTTGAACCATAAAAAAAAACCACACACAGTAATGTGAATAGCATTACTCACATTATTTCATTCTTCACAAAATGTCTAATTTTAACTACAATCCTTTATTTGTGAGTCTCTCTCCTCTCTCCTCTCTCTCTTTCTGTATACACACAGACATATAATATATATATATATATATATATATATATATATATATATATATATATATATATATATATATATATATATATATACTATACATAGTGTATATTGGATCTTGGGTCATATATATAATTCTGTGTTGTGAGTCTCAATATAATCTCAATATATTTGGCCTAAGACAATTTAAATCTAAACTTATTCTCAGACATGAAATAGTTTCCCTTTCTATTTGCTCTAGCATATTATTCATTATTAAACATTAAAGTTGTGTCAATTACTAACCCCATGCCAATTATCAACCAAGTTCTTCCACCAGCTAATCAAGTTTTCTTTGAAAACGTGCCGGCCAGTGGCTGTGAACTGATGCCCAGGAGAGAATTATTTGCACTTTTGTTTCCTAGTTAACCATAATGATTGGTTAGTTCTTGCATCCTCTGCACCCCACCACTCCCCAGCAGGATCATCCCTAAATCAGATACCTGGATAACGAATTCATTTGAACCCATGTGAGACGAAACCTGCAAAGTTACTCTTTGGCAAAATGTAAGAGCCAAGCCCATGTGTTTGTTTTAAATGGGATGAACAGAGCTATCCTGAGAACATCTCTGTGGTTAGTATTAACAGCTTCCCAGTTAGTTATTCAGCTTGAGGTGTAATTATTTTACCATTATTACATTCGAGGCTTTTAACAAAACAGTTGTTCCCTCTGTTTAAGCAGAGTTTTATAATTTATTGCATCTCTTTGGTCATCAAGACACTATACAAACAGTTGGCCACCGGTGACCAATTATATTAAGGTTAAGCAACATAACTTTAAATTAGAAATAAGCTAATGTATCTTCATCAAGGGCCTGCTGTGTTTTCACTGCTGTTTATGAGAGGATACTAAATGTGGATATAGAACACGCTCACAGGGACCAATTCCTTTCGGCCTGGAAATGGAAAAGTCTCCAGTGGACCTGGGTCCAGAGCTAATTAATGGGCTAACATCTGCTTTACGTGCTCAGCTATCGTCATTTCTATCAACTACCCAGCAAAGGTACACGGGAAACTGTCAAAGAACTAAGTATCTATCATGAGCCATATTAATCTGTGACAAGATTGCAAAAGACATATTTCAGTCTCCGGTTTTCTGTGTTCTAGTTTTTTGTTTTTGTTTTTTGCAGGGAGTGGGTCTTGCTGTTAACCAACATGTTTCTTGTTTTTCTTTCTTTGCTACATGAGGACTTGTGTAGTTATATAAGCAAATAACCTTCTATGGCCACACAGGTCACAGAACTGGTCAGGGATTCAAACATTCAGTCTACATGACAAGAAGAAAGCAGCCATGTTCTTTCTGAAACAATCCGTTTTAGCCACAAAGACAGTTATGTTGTTTTATCGTATTACTTAAAAACACAGCAGGATTTGCTAAGGAGAAATATCACTACTGTAAAACAAGCTTCAGAAGGGATAAGCTCACTTTTTGTGTGTTATTTCACGTTATCAGCTCTTGTACAATATGATTCCAGCTTTAGTAACACTAAGAAAAGGCAGCCAGCCTGGGTGGTCATTTACATAAATCCAACCACAATGGAAGGGGAAAGCCATCCTCTGATAACTTAGAAGAAGATATTTGAGAAGGAACCGCAGTGCCCCTTTATCAGAGGCTTCCCACAGAATTCTGATTCTGTATTCATGGCCTATTCTGTTTATCTGCTAATTGATTGATTTTGGAGAGAAGTGGGAGAAAGAGTTAATTTGAATTGAGTTTAGGAAGACATCGAGTCACGTGTATGCATTCTAAACTGTCTTATTATGGGGCAAATAACACCAAGCTTTATGAAAGAGAGAGGAAAACATATACATTGCTTTTAGTGGTCGAAGTGAATCATGCTGATGTCATTTTCTAATAATAGTAGACCCCACAGATAGCGTGCATAAAACATGCTCCCGAGGAAGAAATCACAGATGGCTGTTCACCTGTAAGTGAGAGCTCTTCTGGTCCAAGACAAAAGTCAGGTCATAATATGGAGGGAGAATTCATCGTCTAAATTCTCACAGCCTCCTAAAAAGGGTGCTGTTCAGGCACCCATAAATATATGGAAATGAAATGGAAAAGAGAGCCAAGGTATTTTTTAAGCCTTAACACACACCACAGAGGGAGAAAGACACAGTATTTTTTTAAATATTTAATACTCCTATGAAAATTTTTAATATTGCTAAATTCAAACGGTGGCTGTCCCCAACTTACACATTTATGCAATAATCTTGTAGTCAACTAATAAGTTGTGTTGGTTAATTGCCAAGCTATTTTGCATATAGCTAAGTTATGCATATAAAAATATGCATGATGAAACATGTAGTATTTTATAACCCAGAGCAACTACCGTGCTCTACCTAATGCATGCAGATACACTGTAACTCAGGACAAATTGCTGGGTTAGTTACTACCATGGGTTGGCAGGCCAGAAAATACATTTGGAGCCTAATATGCATAAGCACAGAAATATGGTCAGGCTCATTACTGCAATAAAGCTGTGATTTGCCGGCAGGGTCAGTAGAAACACTCTTGAAGCAGTCTGTCCCTTCCCCTGGCTCATGTGCCAGAAAGCAATAAGGTTGTAACAAGGGTGAATCCTCAATTCAGTTGGGCTACCTTGCCTGGCTTAGTTGAACTCTTATTTGCCTTCAGGGGCCCATTTGCTTGTCCTAATGTGTACACTGTGATAATGTAGCCATTTAAGCAATAAGGAGGGTCTGCAAACAGTAGTCGGCTCTGCATAACACCAGGAAGGCAGAGTGTGGAGAACCCACAACTGTTGGTCCTATTACTTAGTTCTGTGGAGGCCCTGAAAGTCAGTCAGGGAGGTGCTTTTTTATGTGCTTCTGAGTGAGGAAGTACCGGACAAGAAAAATGACAAGTGGGTTTCTTTTTCTAAAAAAGAGCTTTGATGACATTAAGATCTGGTTGATGAAAGGAAATGCCTTGGGTTCTCAGCTGGAATTTTTCATGTTGTACAAAAGACTCTCAAAAATTATATAATTTCCATTAAGTGTAGGCAGATTAAGACAGAAGTTTCCTAGTTGAAGGGATGACATTCAGGGTCATGTCCTATAGAGAGGGGGCGTGGGAACAATACATGATTAATCTGAGTGAAAAGGTCAAGGGATGGTGGTCCCAAAATGAGCCCATGGTGAATTCAGAGTTCTTAGACGTCTTTCCATGGTACCAGTCATTGACACAGCTTGAGAAGCGCCTTTGACAGAAAGCTAGAAAACCAAAATTCAAATCAAACCTACACTGAAAGAAAATCGACAATCATAAGGGAGCTATTTTATTTGTTTCCCTTAGTGTCATGTTTTTGCATACCTATATAGAGAGGCTGTTTTAGTTTTTAGCTGGCAAGGGGGAAATAATTAAATTAATATCCATTACACACATTCCTTTCCCAAGATTTGGAAAGGGATCTGCTCATCAATGAGAAGGGGGAAAAATCCTGACACTTGTACTTTCTACGGGGCAGTTTATTTTTTAATCCTTTTCTGTATAAATTCCCTCAGTGCCAAAGAGGCAAGGATGCCCACCGAACTGCTTCTTGTGCAAAAAAAAAAAGTTTCCCAGGCATCATCACGTGATGTGTCTGAGTTCCAGAGGGGCAGGTTATAGGTTATAGGACCCGTATAACAAAGAGAAGAGCAGCAGATACCCACATGCCAGTTCCCTAGCTAGAGATGTAAGCAGCAGCATTCAAGACACATCTCTATGGAATGTGTGCAAAGCTTCATCCTATTGTGCTAAGAACTTGTGGTAAGAATGCAGAAAAAAATCACTGCCTATCATCTCATTATATATGACATGGATTTATACACATTATTAAATATTGTTGAATCTTGGGCCATGCACTTTCTTTCACATGGAAAAATAGGATTTGTCAGAATAATTTTACATTTTTATTCACTTTTTACTTTATTTAAGGTTTTCAAAATATTTTTATCTATTTATTTGCAAGCACACACAGAGAGGAGAAAGAGAGAATGGGAGAGAAAATGGGAATACCAAGATGCATGTACCACTTTGTGCATCTGGCTTTATGTGGGTACTGCGGAATTGAACACAGGTTATCAGGCTTTGCAAGCAAGCACCTTTTACCACTGAGCCATCTCTCCAGTCCTAATTGGACATTTATATTGCTTCTTTATGGGAAATGTTCATGACGTTATGTAAGCCAATCAGGAGCATGTTGAAGATGGCCTAATGCACAAATGGTAGGAACAGCTGTGTGGGCAGCGTGTTCTACTGGATGCAAGCCATTTCCATTCTGCCCCCTCGAAGTCCCTCTGGTCTTCTGTGATGTGTTAGACCCTGACAGGCTTGCTGAGATGGTTCACACAGCATCGCCAGGGTACCACAGCTTGAAGGCCAACGAGCTTCCAGGAAGAATCACACACTAAATTAGTAGATATATTCTCAAGTACCAGGTTAGCCAATGGCCAAATATCTTTTAAAATGTTATTTTAAAGGGAAGCAATATAGATTTGGTCAGAGCCCAGCTGTAAAGCACACACAAAAAAGGCGTCTATAGAGAGTGAGTAGGGACACTAGATTCTCCAGAAAAGGGCTGTCCAATCACATCAACAAATGTCTTTTGCGTACCATGTGCACGTGCATGTGCCAGGATCTCTTGCTGACTCATCGGCACAGCAAGTAAATACTTGATTGTCACAGACAAAAATGGCTTAGGAAGGAGCTTTTCTGACTTTTTACAAGAGATCAGTTTTCCTTATTTCTCACTGTCTTGGCTTTTAAAATAACCGTGACTTTTACTATGTGTCAGAAGAAACAGTTACAGCTGGCATTTCTCCATTTATACAAGTTCAAGACCTTGATCACATTTCTAAGGAAATTCAGCCTATTTATCTGTGTGGGCAAGTTGGGTAAGTTTAATCTCATGTTTCCATCCTAAGAGGTTCATCCATCCCCCTTCTCCAACACTGCCAGGACTCTGCTGGGAGGCCAAGCGACTGCTTACACTTTCAGGAAAGCAGAAATATGGACAGAATGACAAGTGCCTACAAGTATTTAACACCATGATCATGTCAGTGGAGGGGGGATCTGAACTACCATGTGCCTGAGCGCCAAATCCAGGGAGGCTGGGCAGTACGCAGTCAGGGGGGAATCTGAGGCCAGTGTGCATTCAGGGGGGATCTGAGGCCAGGCTCTTCAGTGTGCAGTCAGGAGGGATGTGATGCCAGGCTGGGCAGTGTGCAGTCAGAAAGTCATTTTTCTGTAAGTTGCTTGGGGCTGGGCCTGAGTACCTTCAGGATGGAGATAGTGCCTTGTCCTGGCGAGAAAGTGTCCCCCAATTGAAACCCACACATCAGTCCAAGGACATGTTTTGCCACTTTGATCACTGATGTACTCTTTTCTAGATTGTTCCCTTTAAATTTGAGGTTTCCAGAGGGAAACAAAATAAGCTATTGATGTTTAGTTTAAAGGGTCTTTGAACTTGGCCTTTTCTTGTGTTTCTTTCCCCACAGGCACCCTTTCTCTCCAGCCTCCATGCAGCCTCCCTAGGGTCTCCCTGGATTTTATCTACTGACCTAGGTGCTGTGGCTGGATTCAAAAACCTTCTGAAAGGTCCTTAACAGGCCTGCGTGGGCCAGCTGCCATCTCTGAGAAAACTCCACAAACCCTGTGGATTGTTGGGCAGTAAAAATCAGCTATAAAAGTGTGAAAAACACCAGAGACCCAAATGGGAGAGAGGTAATGGCTTTTACACCCTTTTAGTGGACATCTGATTTATTTTTCAAATGGAAAAGCCACTTTTATAGCTACTGTAGTTCAATTATCTCTAATTTTACACATTTTATGCAAATTCTCAGCATCTTAATTGCAAATAAGAAGGAAACTTATTTTTTAAAGCAGAACAACAAGGTATAGTTTTGTATTTTCTTTTCAATTTTTAATTCCTTTGCTTGGTGCATCACCATTAAACTTTTAAAACTCTTCTTACAATGTTGTTTAAAATTATGTGTAATTGAAAGCACACTCACGTGTTCTCAAATACCCATAGCCTTAAACAAGTAGCTAATTTTACTCACAGACCTTATTTTTTCTCTTGAAGAAGATACCTCCACAGAGTTTCAGAAGAGTGCCAAGAAATATACTCAAAAGAGTTCACAAAAGCCTATCATCACGCACACCTTGGGTCAGAATCTAAGCACCGTGTCTGCCTGTGCCAAGTGTCTGGCCTGAGCACCCAGATTTCTGGGCAGCGTTGTGCTGGTAGACATCTAACAAACAAGCCTATTGATGTAGATTGGGGGATCATGGCTCTAATATGTGTCTATAGCGTTTGCCTATTTGCCTAGTGTCATCACTCCAGCCATGACTGACTCTTAACTGGCAACATTTTATCACTCACTATGGAAGTTGGAAAGAAATGTGTTCTAGGGCTTCTGTGACCCGAGCCCCTAAAGAGCTATTTCTGGTGCTCTGTTATTCCCAGAAATGCTTTGGGAAATTTTATCTAGTCCACTAGGATTGGAATGGCTAGATATTTACCCCCAAAGAATGCAATAGAATGAGTATCAAAGTTGGTTCCTCATACTGGACATAAGAGCTAAAGGTTGTGAGGAGGACTGGGGGACACTGTCCTGTGGACAAGAAGTGACTGGTGACCTGTGCGCTAGTGGCTCTTGGCTCTCATTACCTCCACAAGACCTGTGCAGTATTGAGCGATCAACATCTGGACAAGATGAAAGCGATATGAAAACAGAAGGAGTCATTGGAAAGAAGTTCAGTAAAACAGAGGCACGAGAGGCATCAAAGGAAGCTGCTGAGAGGGGGTGATGACTAAATTATAGTATGTTCATGTAGGAAAATTTTCAATTAAATAAAATGAGAAAAAGGCCAGAAGCCATGGTAGTCGTTAAGAGGGATGTGAGAGGTGAAAAATGGAGACAGAATGTTCTTAACGCTCTCAGCAAGTGCAGCAAGCAAAGCAAGCGCTGAAGGAGATCTAGAAACATCACCTCACGCATGGTTTCCTGAAGGTTCTGAGACCCTCCCATGTAAACCACTATTACATCTTGAGTGTTTCACTGAGACCTGTTGGGCTGAAAAATACACGTGCCTCATAATGCATGTCAACAATTTTACTATCTGGTACCTCTATACCTCTAGAATAGTGGGGAAAGACACAAAAGTTGTCCCCCGGCCTTCATACAAATGACACATGTGCCTGCTCTCTCTCTCTCTCTCTCTCTCTGTCTCTGTCTCTCTCTGTCTCTGTCTCTCTCTCTTTCTCTCTCTCTCACAGACACACACAAGGACACAATACACATGAACACAAATGCACACAGAGAGACATCCTTGAATATACAGCAATAGAATAATGATCTTTCCCTATTGGATAACAATATCAAAGATTTTAGGCCCTGTCAGGGGGAGCTCAGCATAATACACATGTAGGATCATGACCTCCAGTCTGGAACCTGGCAGTTAGCAGCCACCTAGCCTGGACCAACATTTTACTGTGGAGTATGTTTGCTGATGTCTGTAATAAGCACGGTCAAGTTTGCAGAACCGTGGGCTTATCTTGAGTAGTGTGGGAGCCCGTAGCCATGGATTTGGTAAACCGAAAGGGATATACAAAGGGGAGCTAAGCAAGCTCACGATGTATGCAGCAAACAGTGAGTTAAGTATTCCTTGATGTCAACGTGAAGAAACGCAAAGACGTAGCTGGACATGTAGACTTCGTTCATGAGTTATTAGTGTTTTCATGAGGAAATCCCACCCAAAATATTTGTGGAAAACTTAAATACTTCTCCTGGAATCTGAGGAAAATCAGGCAAAATGAGGCAAAGTTGAAGCACTGTGATCACTCTCTGATGGAGACTAAAGCTTTATTTTGATTTGTGCTCAAGTATTTCTTTAGAAAGGACAGAGTGTATGCTGGACTTCCTGGGATCCATTCACCCTGGCAGCATGCATCACCCTCAAGATCTCCAAGATGCCAACAGCCATTCAATCAACACAGATTAAGCCAGTGAGACAGCAGCCAACGATTCTCGACACAAAAACCCCTAAGCTCACAACATTAAAGCAGCCTCAATACTCACCCACCACGACTCAGGGAACTGAGCAGAAGAGGGGGTGGAAAGATTGAGAGCTGTGGTGGGGGAGAATATCAGAGACTTGGCAACCATCAGTGACAACACACTTGGGTCAGGAGAACCCGGCTGAAGACTGGGCTATCCATGGTCCCCTACCACAAGGACTGATCCAGAGGGCCCACAGAGGAGGAGGCTATCCAGCTGACTGGGGATGGGGGCAATGAGGAATTGGGGATAAGAACTCATTGTTGGCCCACTAAATAATGTAACTCATTATGGACAATTAAAAAAAAAAAAGATGCCAATAGCATTGAGTTCCAACTTCTTATCTGTCTTCTCCAATTGCTACATGCCAGAACCTCCTCGATTCCCCATGCAGTTTGTAGCTGAAACACTGTGCAGTCTAGATCCACCCTCTCCTTCCAGCCATACTTTATCCTAGCATATAGAGCAGGGGGAATATAATCACTCGCCTCCAACACAAGTCAAGACTCCTCAGCGAACAGAAGCAAATGAGAAGAGAAAGGAAAGCCCCGAGTGCATAGCACTTCTCATTAGGTGTTCTGCCTAACAGTCATTAGGGTTGTTCCTACAAACATTGGACTCTGGGCAGCTGTTCCAATACCTACCCAGGTAAAGGGAAATAAATAGGTACATATGAGTCCCTGACTTTTACTTCCTCCCTTTCCTACTTTCCCTCTGTGACTTCATGCTGGTTTGCAATTTGGGTTTTCACCACTGTAGTTAATTCTAAGACACAGTCGATCAACTCATAGCTTCCCCAGTAATGGAAGTGCCTCTAAATAAAATTGTGTAAAACTCAACACTCGGATGGAGAAAATTCCTACCAGTCCCTTCATCTTGTATTTAACTGGCTACCCTTCACTGAAGTTACACTTGTAGCATAATTAATGAAATAAGCTTTCCTTCTGACTTGCCTAAATAGTGCTGCCAGGTGGCTTGGAATCGCTCTGTCCCTTTATGAGGACACATGGTTTCCTGAAGGTTCTGAGACCTTCCCATGAAAACCACGGCAGCTGAAATAGCACATCTTGAGTATTTCACTGAGACCTGGTGGGCTGAGAAATACACGTGCCTCATAATGCATGTCAACAATTTTACTATATGGTACAAATGGAAACTTGCATTTATTCCCTAAAATGCTTTTTATGCTTTTGTTGGTTCTGGCTTAGTGGTAATGCATTTAAATGGCTGAGAGAAATATTCAGAAGAATGAAACACACAAGTTTAGTTGAAATGCCTACATTTCAAATCAAATACTGGCTGATCAGTGAGTATCTGGGTTAAAACCATCTTTATTTGATTAGAATAATCCAGGGAGACACCGACTCACTCCTTCTGTCCCTGCCTTTTGTAATCAATATTTTTAGGGTTGTGGTTTTAAGGAGGCAGGCAATAATTTTGGAGATAATACCTCCAAAGCCGCTCCTGACATTGAAGCCTTCTCTGTATGTTTCTGGGTGGCAGAACACAGCACTCTTGGAATCTCTCTGTGGAAATGTGTGTGCACACATACACACCATGATGCTCCTAACCTTTAAGTTCCTGACGCTTCCGTATAGATTTAACAAACTGGCTCTCATTAATGTCAATGAACATTTCAAAACTTTAAGGGTTGGAGAGTCACTCTCTTTGCCTGCAATGGTGCTCCAGCAAAACCCCTGAGAAGGATAGGGAAGAGCCTCTCTCCACCAGAGATCGATAGTGGGGACAGGAGGAAGGGACAGTGAGAAAGGCTAGAGCAATGAGCTCCTGGCTTACCTAAATCAGCCTTATCAAAGTACATCATAGAGAAGCGGTTCACAGGAGAACCAGGGAAGGAAAGAGAAAACAAAGGAGAGGACATTAGCCTTAGACAGTTTACAATGTCATTAAAATATATCTTTTTTTAATTTCACATGGCTAAAATTATCTCCTTGCTTTCTATTAATTTTGCCTTGACTGAAATTAGTTGTCAGACTCTGTTTATAGCCTAATTACCTTTTTTTCCCCTGAAAAAAGAAGGTAAAAGAAATAACCGTAAATTTGTAAAACAAAAGCTACAAGTTTGTGTATTAGTGCAGATTAAGGATGGTTCTTGGAACAGGACGTACACATAATTTCAACAATCCTGAGAGATTCCAATTTCTTAGAAGACTAAGAACTCCCTGGTTTTCTCTTCACTATTTAATCAGTGTCATGGGGAGTTCTTGAAGTTGCAGGCAGGTGAATATAAGTCATATGCTGGGCAGATGGGCCCCATATCATCTCTGTTATTTAGGTAACATATCGAGCCAATTGGATAAGCAAAGGATTACTTAATCTTCAGCATGATAAATTGGGGAATTCTGCTACTGTAGGCTCACTGGCTAGCACTTTTTAAAAAATATTTTATTTATTCATTCTCAATCAGAGATACAGAGAGAGAGAGAGAGAGAGAGAGAGAGAGAGAGAGAGAGAGAGAGAGAGAGAGAGAGAGAGAGAGAGACCAGGGCCACCACCTTGTGGGTCTGGCATATGTGGGTACTGGGGAATTGAATCCAGGGCCTTAGGCACTGGAGGCAAGTACCTTAACCGCTGAGCCATCTCTCCAGCCCTGGCTAGCACTTTTTTATTTGTGGATCATGCAGACTCAACTCTGTCGTGGCATTGTAAAAACAATTATAGGTAAAATGTAAACCAAAATGTAAACTTTATTCATAAAAATAGGTAATGGAGTAAATTTAGCTCACAAGACATAGTTCTTTAACCTCGTTTGCTTGTGTGTTCAACCAATGGAATTTGGGGGAAAAGTTAGGTATATACAACACAGCGGAGAGTAAGCACTCTGAATAAAAGTGAATATGAATTTCATGAAAACATCTGTAGACAGCAAAGATTCAGCATTGTGGGAATACCTCCAAGTCAGGATCAATACATTACAAATAGATTCACTCTTTTAGTTGACAAAAATAAGTAGCAAATGAACTGTGAGGGGGCGCAGGAAAGATAACCAAATGCACATCGTTTATTGAAGTTCAGTGAAAGGTGCAGGGCTCCGTACAAGTAATTGGCTGCCTAGTGTGTCACTCAAACTACTTAATACTACATAATAACTGATTTTTTAATTGCATCATATTAAAATAAGAGAATGCTGTTTGAAATGTTGGCCAAGTGAGGAGTGGATGAGTAGTTTTCAGATCCTTGACTTTCTTGAAGAATGAGTTGTACTTTTCCTATCCATAAACCCCAGATTTTGGGTTTCTGTGTCTCAGCCTGCCTCCAGCCTTTTGCCCATGATCCAAGAAAACTCCATCCTTCAACCTAATTACAGAGTTTGACCAAATGATCCATGGAACTCAGATCCTGACTAAAATGCAATGATTCCAATGCTAGTTCAAGTGTTTGCTTTTCAGTTAGAACACCTCTGATTTTTTTCTATTATACTGTCTATCTAGTTATGAAAGAGTTGTCATTGCCTTATTTTTTTCTCCTACTAAGCAAGTTTTCACCCCATTCTCACCACTCTACCCTAATCCTTTTACAGGGGGAGTACAGACTGAATGTGAGTGTGGTTCCTGTCCCCAGGAGTAGCCAAAACCAGGATATACAACCAGGACAAAGCTCCAAGATCTTTTCTCCAGACCAAGCTTGCAAAGTGGTCCCAAGCCTCCTCTGCACTCCTCAGCGGGAGGGGCTTTCTCTGCTCTGTGTCTGGACCATTGCCAACACGATCTGTCCAGCTGTAAGCCTGATTTTATAGAGTTATTTTCACTTATTTTTTATTTCACAAAATGTAAACGAATCTGTTTAGCTAGGAAATCATGTCCCGTGAAAATGATTAAAACCTAATTTGATATGCAGTATTTGTATACTTCCTCTGATGCTATGATGAATTTAGTTTGTTTACAAAGAGATTCTGTATAATTACCATAAGATAATGTAAAGAGTTAATCATATGAAATTTCCCAAATTCTCATTTGGGAAATATTTTTTATTGGAAAGTAAAATTGCCTTTAGAAATAGCATTGGCCATTTAAAAAAAATGTTCTCTAAATCTTCGTTGAGAGCCTCCTCAAACCATCTAATTTTTCATTAATTTTTGCTAACAAAAGTATTACTCTGTACAGGTTGGAACCCCAAAGTGCATACAGTATGTGCTAAACACAAACCAAGACAGAATAGATGTGCCTCACTCTCCACAGTGTTGCACACACACAAATGCAGAACAACCTTTGGGAAAAGGTGAGGCTCTGCTTTGATCTTAGCTGCTAATCTTTGATAATCACCATTTTCATAGAGAAAATGCTTGCAAGGAATATACCAGAAAGACTGTCATAGAAGAAAATCAACAGAAGAAAGAGGCAATCATAATGAAATTCTGGAGAAATTCTGCAAATTTCTTAAAGCCTTCTTTGGCTTGTATCTTACTGGCAAACCGAAAGAATACCCCACAAAGCATTTTATTAATACCAGGAAGGAACACTAACGTAAAGAATGATCCAATAATTCTATACCTTCACATCAGTTTTAGAAATACCTATTTGTCTGTTTTCCTAAGATCAAGTCAGTTTCTCTCTTTTCACTGATGTGTTCCCATTCAGTCACTCTGTGCCACACGCTTGGCTGAGACTTAGAATACTTTAGGGCCAAAGACATGAGCACAAAGCCTGTAAAGTACACAAAGCTGTGTGTACATAGAAAAGAGAGCTGGCAGATATCCCAAGGCCTCTGTTTTAGAAACGTGGGGGCATCACCTTACGTGCACACTCTACCAAGCCCATGCCTTTGGTCCCATTAGCTGGGTGCTGGAACGTTCAGGCCAACCAGAGATGAGTACATTTATCAATTCAACCTCTCCTAGCTGTACTCTTGTTCCTTTTCATGTGGAAAATCTTCTCTAGAATTCTTATACACTTCATGTTTTTTTTTAAAGACAAGGGACATTTAGACATAGTTAGAAAGTAATGTCTTCAAGTGGAATAGAACTTTCTTGGTTTTTCTTTTAGGATGAAGTCTATAAATTCCCATCCAAAAATTATCAGATAGAGAGAATTGGGAATACAGGAAATGCTTACGAACTTCTTAGTACAAATATTGTTTCAGTTTAGTTTCCAGGAATATTATTTAGTACTCAAAGATGAAATCTAATTCATTACCTCAATAAAATGTTATTGATATCAAACTGGCTAAAGTATCTATCTATTCAATGGATCATGCCTTCAATTACTTTCAAAATAAAATATAAAAAAGTAGATAGCATTAGGCAGCAAAGTCCAACAGAACAAAGAATTACTGTTTCTTATAATAATCACATAATTATATCTGAACTTGATTATGTAATTTAAAACTGTTCCCATATTTGAATTGTGTGTGTGTTTTCTTATGCATCTGCCTGTGGGTGTTCATACATGTGCAGGTACACACATGTGTGAATGCACATGAAGGTATATGTGTAGGCAGAGGTTGATATTGGGTATCTTCCTCAACTGATCTCCACTTTATTTATTCATTTTCAAGCAGAGAGATAGAAGAGAGAGAGAGAGAGAGAGAACACCAGGGCCATCACCTTGTGGGCCTGGCTTATGTGGGTACTGGGGAATTGAATCTGGGGCCTTAGGCACTGGAGGCAAGTGCCTTAACCACTAAGCCATCTCTCCAGCCCTCCACTTTATTTTTTAAGGCAGCTTCTCTCCTTGAGCCTAGAGCTCATCAATTTGGCTAGATTAGCTCTCCATTAAGCCTTCAGGAGCCTGTCTTCTTCTCCTGAGTGCTGGGGATTACAGGTGTGCACCACCACACTAGCTTTCCTGTGTGTGTGCTGTAGATTTAATCTCAGGCCCTCCTGCTGTTAGAGCAAACAACTTAGCCATCTCTCCAGTGCCTACTGTTTGTGATTTTTTTCTTGTTATTTTATTATTGTTGCTCTTGCTACTATTCTGACTGCCTCATACCTCTGATGATACTGCCTCAGTCTCCACAGACAAGCTTGAATTATTCTTCAGCCATAAAGAACACCTCACAAGTAAGCTGATTTAACCTTGCTTCTCCTTGTTGAGGTCCACATTCCATTTCTTTCTCCCTTGACAGAGGACACGAAAGTCATCATGGTGAGGAAGTAGAATAACTCTCCTTGGGTCCTAGTGATTGTCTTTCTGCTTCTGTGTCCCATGGGTCTGAGTAAGTTGTCCAACTCTTTTCTGCTTTGGTTTCGCTTCTCTAATTCTCATTTGGACTTCACATTTTTGTGAAATTTGACACAATTTGCTCA
Organism: Zapus hudsonius; assembly: GCA_004024765.1. Taxonomy (NCBI): domain Eukaryota; kingdom Metazoa; phylum Chordata; class Mammalia; order Rodentia; family Dipodidae; genus Zapus; species Zapus hudsonius. The sequence continues at coordinate 66,162 of PVHP010001602.1, forward strand.
CACTTACAGTGTGGCCTGGTACAACATAGGAAATGTCTCTAGGATATGTCTGCTGGTTCCATTGGAGGTACAATGATCTTAGTAGTCAGGGATGACCTTTATTTACATTTTCTGCTATATTTTCCAATTTTAATTTATTGAGCTGATTCCCTAAGTACTAAGTCCTTAAGGAATCAAGATCTATACCAATGGGACCATAAATTTCTGACAGATTACCCATAAAAGCATATGTAGTACCCCACCCACCCAAAGATCACTGACAATTTGTGTTCCATTCAGCTGGCTTATTGTGAACTATCTGTGCTCATGACCATTTTATTTGCCCAGTGATGTTTTTAATAGAAAATATCATTCACTAGCAATGACACTAAATACCAACAATGTAGGAATGGCCGATATTTTGAAAAAGGATTATTTTCCTTTGTTCACCTCCACTCTTGGCCTGCATCGCTTTCTACTTGACTCAAGACCAGGTAGGCAGTATGTCACTTCCGAGGCTCACCTCCCCTCCACCAGTCAGAGCCTACTCAACTTTTCCTCTGGGCTCACATATTTTTCACATGAGTTCTGGCTTATGATAATCATCTAAGGACAAACAGGGAGTTCTTCTGCATCTGTGGCCTTTTTGCAGTGCCACCTCCGAGCTGATGTGACAGGCTCAGGAGGGTGACAGGGAGACTCTTGGTCAGAGAACCACGTAACCCACCTCAGAAGTGAGTGCTGCAGTCTCTTCGTGCCATGCCTTCTCCCCTGCGTTCCTGAGAGCAGACCAGTGGTGTTCTGTTCCTCCAGGTCCCTATCAGATGTATCAAGCGTTACAGTACTGCTGGGGTGATGAGGAACTCAGAAGTTCTGGAATGAAGTCCAATAATCTATCTTCTCTGAAACCAGCCTGTGAATCGTACCCTTCTTAGCAGGATATTATTTGGGACATGGTTACTTACCATATTCTATTGTCTTTATTTAGGCCTTAAAACCAGGAGTCATTGCTGAATCATACTTTGAAAGACAGCTAGAAAGTGAATCCCTCTTGCTCTTTGTTGATATGATGGAGGAAGGCTCCTTCCACACTGGATACCACTCTGCTCCAGCTGTGGGTTCAGACTGTCTGCGGAACTGAAGAACCACGACAGATCTCTTTCTAAATTTTCAGTGTAATCAGACTACAAGGCTCCTCTCTCCCTAGATCTCAAGGATTGTTACAATAAGATTCCCCCACCTCCGCCTTCTCATTCAGTCGGGGCCAATTGTTACCCATTAATTCTATCACAAGATGCCATGTATATCTCTTTATCATACTGATCAAAAACAGGCATGATACAGAAACACAGTTGAAGATTTACAAAATCTATTCTCCATTAGAATGGGAGAGAGTAGAGAAGGAAGGATTGGGGGATGGTATGAACTCAGTGTGCCCAAATGAAATGATGCAATTCCCAAGATTTAGAGTCGGGGTGGGGGGAGAAAAGTTGGAGAAAGGAGGAACCCCTCGCAACAGGTAAATCCTACTTGGCCTGGGACTTGTGGATAAAATGGGGGAGAGAAAGAAGACAAAACAGTCAGGTAACTCCATGCTGTCTGAGAGCAAGGGAGACCTGTGGTGAAACTCCAGGGACATGGTCAGGGCGCAGAGAAGATGGCCCTGCTGAGGCACCTGACTTCCCCAGTCCCATGATGCTCCTGTGAAGAGAGGAGCCCAGGAGAAGACAAGGAAGACCTCAAAGTCTTACAATAGGAGCAAGGGGAGCTTCAGGGGTTAACTGTGTGGACTGGTGACAGGTATGTCTGGCACATAACAAAATAGACAGATGCCAACCGAGGCAGATGCTCTAAGATCCAGAAATGAGAGAATAAATCAGTATTATAATATATATATAATATATATATAAATGAGAGAGAGAGAGAGAGGGAGAGAGAGAGAGAGAGAGAGAGAGAGAGAGAGAGAGAGAGAGAGAATGGGTTTTCCAGAGCCCCCAGCCAATGCAAATGAACTCCAGATGCATGTGCCACTTGGTGCATCTTGCTTTATGTGGGTTCTGGGGAATTGAACCCAGTTCCTTAGGCATTGCAGGCAAGTGAAAGTATTTGATATGAGGAAGGTGAAATGTCTGAGGTCCCATTTTTGTCCCCTAGAAAAACGAAGTCCTAAAATGGAGGAAACATTTACATAAATGCAGTTATAATTTCTCACACAAGGGACTATGTGGGTATTACTCCAAGCCTGCCGTGAAATTTTAGATTAATTTCCTTTTGTCTTCTCCTCATGGAACAAGCTCTATGTGTGTCCCTCTCATCTTTGCTCTTGTCAGGGTCTCTGTCTCTGTCTTCTTAATATTCTTCCTTTATTTTTTCTCTTTCTGTTTAGATCCTCTGTTTTGCCTTCCCATCTTTGGAGTCCTAAGCAGGAATACTAGAAACTGGAAGGCAAAACTCAGTGTGGTCTCTGCCTTCATAATAAATCCTCCAAGCTCTGCCCAATCTGTTTTGTCTTCTGAGGTATCACAATGACTCTGGCTCTCCTCTGCTCCCCTATTAGCCTTTATACACTTCCCTTCTGTCTTCTCTGAGATCTCTATGACTCTTCTGTGACTTCACTGATAGGAATATTCCACTGAACAAAACGTCCTGATAAAATGAAAAGGATGGCTGAAGAGATTGCTCAGTGGTTAAAGGTGCTTGCCTACAAAGCCTAACGAACTGGGTTTGATTCCCCAGAACCCATAGAAAGCCAAACGCACAAAGTGGCTCATACATCTGGAGTTCTTTGCAGTGGATCGAGGCCCTGGTGCACCTATTCTCTCTCTCTTTCTCTCTCTGCTTACAAATAAATAAATGAATATTTTAAATACATGATGAAAAGAAAACTAGATTTAAAAAACGATCTAAAATGGATTTTGAATGTTCAAAGTGGAAGAGTCTACATATCACTGTTCCCACTAGTCTCTCGTAAAAAACTTCCAGATGATTCCATCCCTTTTCTTATCCAAGTCACCATTGTAATTTATAAGGTTCTTACATGGTCTTTCTTATTTTTTTAAATCTATTAATTAATTAATTAATTAACTTTATTGCAAGGAGAGAGAGACAGAAAGAGAAAGAGAGAAGAGGGAGAGAGAGAATATGGGCATTCCAGGGCCTCTTGCCACAGCAAATGAACTCTGGATTCATGTGACACTTTGTACATCTGGCTTTTGTGGGTCCTGGGGGATCGACCCAGATTGTCAGGCTTCATAAGCAAGCAGCTTTAACCACTGAGTCATCGCTCCAGCTCTTTCTTTCTTAATCTTAATACTTGCACTAATATTATGTGTCAAGAAATAGCCCAAGATGTTCCTTTCCTGTCTCTTCCAGATTATATACACACTCCCCTCAACTTCCAACCATTACAGCCTTTATTGCTCTCTTGACCCTTAATCAGGCACTGTCATATGAAGTGACTTATCTTTTTAACATATAAATTGTCCTTTTCCAATGATATTAGCAGCAACTCAGAGATTTGTCTTTTGGATTATTATTAACAATAAAAGTAGTGTTACACATGTAGTCACTTCCCCTTAAAGATGCATTAAAGAACATATTTATTGAATGAATAACTGGAACACAACTCAGTATGTGTTTATTAATCAAATAATGAAAGATGGAAAACAATCTAAGCAAATCTCTGATCAAGCTTCCACACTGTCCAGGTGTCCCCACCCATGGGTACAGTTCCACAGTTCCAAGTCACAGTTGGATAATATTTACAAGGCTTCAATCCATCTTTACTAAATTATCTCAGGTTTTCACAGATATTAGAAATAAATGTTTTTGTCACACAGCCTAATTTATAATTATTAGCATATATGAAGATTTTTTTCAGAATATGACTAGTTGTGATCATTTGCTTTATTTTAATGCAATTTAGCTCAGCTACTAAGTAGAGAACAATAGATTTTTATGAAGACCCAGAAAAGTCAAACATATTTCTGAAGCAAATATGAGCCAGAGGGCATTATTTTACAGATAGAGACACTGGGTACAGAAAGGCTAAATAATATGTCCTCAAGACACACAGCTAAATGGTAGAACGATGACAGGTTGTGTGCCTACACCATTCTCTTTAGTGCATCTAGTAAAAAAAATGGGTAGCATTCACCATGTCTAATCTCCCCAAAATCTTTTTAAGGCCATAAGATATTACAGTGCTATCTATTCTCTGTGTGTAGAGACACATTCAGGATCCTGAGGATGGTCCTGTGGTGGTCCCTTGTGACTAAAGCAGGAGTGAACCTGTGAGCAAAGACTGGGGCATCTCAGAACTCCCATGTGGGGCTGACACCATGCCAACTCAGACCCAGAGAGGGCACAAGGAGCCGGGGTTGACTTCCTTGCTTGTCATTCAGTAGCCTCAAGTCTGCCCCTACTTATTCAAGGGTTTTTGCTCATATCATCTCTTATTGACTAAATGTTTATGCATTCCAAAATCTGGGTTAAAGCTCTATTCTCCAATGTGGCATGATTTGAAGGTAAAATGTAATTAGGATTAGGTCATGAATATGGGCTTCCTATGTAGGAGTTCATATCTTTACAAAAATAAAAAAAAAGAACAAGAGGGCTGGAGAGATAGCTCAGCAGTTAAGGTGCTTGCCTGCAAAATCTAATGAGCTGGGTTGGATTTCCCAGGACCCACGTAAAGCCAGATGCACAAGGTGGCACATGTGTCTGGAGTTCATTTGCAGTGGCTAGTGGCCCTGGCAAGCCCATTCTCTCTCTCTCCCTCTCTCCCTTTCTCTCTCTCTCTTTCTCTCTCTCCTCTCTCTCTCATAAGTAAATAAATAGATAAATATTTTTTTAAAAGAGGAAGCCCGGCGTGGTGGTGCACACCTTTAATCCCAGCACTCGGGAGGCAGAGGTAGGAGGATCACCATGAGTTCAAGGCCACCCTGAGACTACAGAGTGAATTCCAGGTCAGAGTGAGACCCTACCTCGAAAAACCAAATAAATAAATAAATAAATAAAATAAATAAATAAATAAAAACCTATAAAAGAGGAAGGACACATGATCTTTAACTGAAAACCAAGACTGGAATGCTAACCAAGAACTGAATCTCTGGTGTCTGATCTTGTATTGGAAATGGCCCAGAATCGTGCAAAAATTCCCCTTGACTCATGTGTCTTAAAAGCAACTTCACGTCCATATTAAGAGAAGGGTTACTTCCTGTTTCTGCAGCGTCATGTTGTAATGCTTTAAAAACGTGGCCTCATGAATTCAGGTTTGTATCTTGACTCTCCAGTGGGTGGAGCCCTACTGGGGAGGAGGTATGTCACTGGGGCAGATCACGCAGTCCAGTCCTAAGTGTGGAGAGCAGTTGATGCACCTGTTTTTTGCTCTTTCCTGGCTATTGGTGGTGCATCTCTGCTCAGATCTATGGAAGTGAGCCAGCTTCTTCAGACATTGATGGTGGTCCCTGGAATTTGTAAGCCCCTCTTCTCCCAGAAACTGTTGCTGGTTGCATGTTTGTCTCAGCAACATGAAGCTGACTGCAACGCCTGTCAACAGTGGCCTTCTAGTGGTCTAGCACAGCTAGTTATCAAAAGATTCATTATGTGCAGTAGCTCAGATATGGGAATCCTTAAATACACCATTGGCAGAGGACGAGATCAAGAAAATTTAAGATAAATCACACACACTCACGCAAGCTAAAAGATTATTATTCAGGTTCCAAAAGTGGAGGGAGCCACTGACACTTGAAATATGGATAAAACGTGGGGACATTATGCTAAGTAAAATAAGTTAGGCATCAGGCAACCAAATACTTCTTGGTCTCTTTTGTATGTGGAATGAAAAAAAATGAATTTATAAAACTGATACTAGAAGCATGGTTCTTAGTAGCTGAAAAGAGAGGGGGGAATGGGAGACTTGGTCAGTGCATAAACTTTCAGTATAAAATAAGGGCCAAGTCTGGTGGCATATTCCTCTAATTTCAGCAGCTCCTATGACATTATAGCTTCGGAAGGCTTAGGGACTAGTGTCCATTTTATGTGAGGTTTTTCTGTTGGATCCCTCAAACACCTACGAAGCACCAGTTGAATTTCCTTTACAGACTTAAGAAGAGGCACAGATAGACGACATGTGTAAAATATATGGTTCCTCTCCTCAAAGATTTACTGTGTCTGGAAGAAGAAAGCCTCTTCTCACATGTAATGCCAGCAGGTCACCAGGGGAGACCACTAAATCAGCTCCAACCACCTGCCACAGGCCTGGTGCAATGCTCAATCCTCCTGGCAGTCTGGAAGGGTGGGATCAGAGCAGGCTGCAGATCTGGGGTTTGACCTGTGTCTTTCCACTTGTTTGCTTGGGTGGGGTTTGTTGGTTTGGCTTTTGAGATAGGGTCTTATTTGTTGTCCAAGCTGGATTTGAGCTGTTGGGCTCAAGCTATCCTCTTGTCTTCTCCACTCAAGTGCTGGAACTTAAGGTGTGCGTCTCTGCACCCAGCATTTGGTATGTTTTCTGAGGAGTTAGAAAGATTTAGGTCCCGGGAGATAATGACTCCTACCAAGTCCAAGGACCCTAGGGCAGAGGGTCAGTCACATTGCTCTGTCAGACAGCCCAACACCGGCTACTGCAACACTGTGGTTGAGATGCTGGCTAACCACTTTGGGATCCAAGTCATCATTCTTCAATGGAAATTAGCTCCTAAGCTTCCATAGATCTCAAAGACGCATCTTCATTTAAATATGTTTAATGCTTGCAACGCACTCAGTGCTCACTACCTGCGAGAGAGGCGCACATTATTATTACCATAATCACCGTTTACCACCTGCTCGCTACACTTGAACCCATTCCTCACACCACCCCTCTCCCAGGAGGAACCCTCGTTCATCGTCCAGGTTTATATACCTGCTCTTTGGGAGACAATTTACTCATTCTTCAAGTTTTAAAAGACTGCTTCCAAATGCTTGTGAGAACTTGAAAGAGAAAGTGGTATGAGACTTGAATCTCTCGATAAAGATACCTGCTTTTCAAAAGTTGGGGGTGAATAAGGGTGCTCTCAAAATCAGTAAGAGAAAATACAAGACCTGGGGAACATAAGATACAAAGTGACGTCCAAGTAGAAGTCTTCCCACCACCTGAGAACAATCTTCCACATTTTCTTGTTTTTTCCCCACCATCTCTTCTGCTTACTATCAATGATAATCTGGGGCTAAATTCACATTTTCTAAGGGAGAAATTGCTAAGTGTCTTAATCTCACGCAGATGGAAGGGTACATTTACTAGGTTATATGATAGCTTCTTTTAAAAGCAAGTTGGAAGAAAAAAAAGCCCACCAAAGAGAGAGAAAAAAAACCAACAAATATTCACCAACCCATATGGTCAGTAATTGCTGTTTAATAGTCCTCCTATTACAAACCTAAGAGGCAGCCGTCTGAATTACCAGTAGAGTATTAATAAACAGGAATGAGTTAATAGTGCATAAAGACCTTGTAGTGGAACAGTGGGGGAGTTGAATATTCTTTTCTTCAGTCAGCTGTAAGTAATTACTGCATGGTGCGCTTCTGACTATTACCATAACAGAGCAATTGGACGTGAAGAATGGGTAATAGTTCGGACATGAAGGTATTTTTAGAATTGAGCAGTGGAGCAGGTAACTGGCCCACTCCAGTAGAAACCTTTAAATAAGTTTAGAAAGACTTTTTTCCCCTCTCCTTATGACATTTAACCATGGTAGAATTTTAAAAAGATCAATCTAATAAATTATTTAAAATAACTTTACAAAGAGGATGGCTGTAATATGTAAATAAGCAGGCAAAAAGGGAGGAAGGTAAAGCCTGGGATGCCCAGGCGGACACAGGCATCTTGCCCGATGTGACTGTAACCACGTCCTCACAGGTTCCCTCCGGCTCCTGGGAGACACAGCCTTCCTCTGCCTGGACCGGGAAGCTGCTGGAATGACTCCCACTGGCTGCTCAGGTGAAAGTGAAAATATTCAAATCAGAGCTGTGAGTCTGATTGCTGGAGTTGTGGGTTTTCTAAATTTGAGCTAGTCATCCTTTGGTGATTTAATGATGCATATCATTTAGTTGAAAATACGATCACGGGGGCATTGACTGAGCTGAGGCTCCTTTTCTGTGGGACTGTCCATTATGCAATGCGGGGAATGTCATGGGCTGCAGGGTAAGATGCTGTCTGACGGCACGACATATGTTCTCGGATGAAAACATCTTGAGACTTTGATTCAGAAAGTGGTAATTTTGCAAATGCATACAAATATCATTTAAGGATTTTTTTTTTCAGGTTATAGGTCCTTCTGCCTCTTGGCTGCACCGGCCGGTGCTGATTTTTCAATTTGCAGGTTTGTTAAGCATCATGGAATGTTTTGGTTCTCAATCAAGAATATTCTTCCCAAGTGGTTCCAAAGTCCTACACTGAAAAAAAAAATGAGCGTGTGTTCCCTTTGTCTCTCCTCAGTGTGTGCTTCATTGCAGAGGGGGGAGCCAGCAGGACGGATGGGGAAAAGCAATGCCTTTGATTGAACCATCCTGTAGGTTTGTAACTGCCCCTCCGGTGGGCAGAAGGCTGTCCTCCTTGGGTGAGGCTGGCAGCTGGAGCCCAAACCGTGAGGTTAGGGTCCAGAACTCCAGTTCTCCTCCTGGCAAGACTCTGTCCTACGTTGCAGTGCTGGAGATGAACACAGGGTGCGATGCCCCAGTGCCAATGACCGCTGAGTCACACCTTCAAAGAGAAACACAAACTACGGGACAGGTAGCAACACTCAAGTGATCTCTGCCTACTGCTTTGAAGTCTCTTGACAAACAAAATATATGTGAAATAAACACTGTCACCTTTTTTTCCCCCCAAGAAATGACATTACTGTGTTTCAGCTTTACCAGCCAGCCAGCGCCTTGATTCATTCTAGACACCACCTGTCTTGCTAAAGCTATCACAGTGTAAATTTACAATCGCGTGTTTCACCTGTTTGGTTGGTGATTCTTAATGGAAGGCGAGGGCACACCTATAAAGGTATGACTGTGGCCCTGGCAGGGTGACAGCATGTCTATAACCTTGTTTTTATTTGTTCATATCATGTGTCTGAAAACAGAATAACAGTTGTCTTTTCCTAACATCCACAGAAAGATGAGGGTTAAAGGAATCTGGTTAATTAAAATGTCAGTTTTAGACAAAAGTTTTCACATAGGACAGAGATCAAAGATCATTTCAAGAAAATATGCCACGACTGCAGGTATTTAGTATCTTTGTGTTTCTAATTTGATGAAATTTTAACACACCTATAAATGGCTCTGCATATGACCTTCCTAGTGGGAGTCATTAGGATACCCCACTTACATTTTTGGGCAATAAATCATGAACTTTCCAAGGCCATGCCTTAGGGTTTTCATGTAGGGTTACCTCGTGGTCCAAATGACCAGTAAAGAGATTTTTGAGGACAAGATATAACCACACCCGAGGCAATCAGAGATGCTACTTTTTCCTATGTAGAAAGAAGTCTCCTGAGGGCAGGGGAGATTGCTAAGTGGTTAGAGCTCTTGCCTAGAAAGCCTGACAACCTGGGTTCCATTCACGGTGCCCACCTAGAGCCAGATGCACAGGGGGGCACATGTGTCTGGAGTTTGTTTGCAGTGGCTGGAGGCCCTGGCACATTCATTCTCTCTGTCTATCTCCCATCTTTCTATCTCTTGATGCTTGAAATTAAATAAATAAAAAACATTTAAAAGAAGATACTTCTGAGAATGAGACTAAGAAGGAGAAAGAGGGCTCCAACTCTGGTATTTTTCTATTTAAGAATGCAAAGCACCAGGGGAGAGAACTACCTGGAACTGTTCGCTAGACACTATTTTATCTTTTCACTAAATTAGCTGTGGACTTTTCAAAATAAAATAATAATAATAATAATAAAAACAGGATCTCATGATGTAGTCTAGGCTGGCTTTGAACTCACAATCAACTTCAGCCTCTGGAATGCAAGGATTATAGTTGAGCATGCCCATACCCAGCATGGCTGATGATTCAGGGTCCAGAGTTCTTAGTGATTTACAGTGATCCCATGGAATTTCTAGGATCTGGCTACAGCACTTCATTGATTTGGTTTCCCCCCATCCTCTCACATTCTCATTTAGGTTTCTTCATCACTTGGACCTCTCTGCCTCTGGGTCATGATGCTGTCTATCAGCTCCCACGAAAATGCACTCCGTTTCATCTTTAAGAAAGTATTCTTAATGGCTTTCCAGAATTTTTTCAAATTTCTTTCTGTTATGCGTAGGTAGTGTCTGCTGCCTCTGAGTGCATGTAGAGGTCAGAGCGCAGCCTTCCATGTAAGTCCTGCCCTTCCACCTTGTTGGAGGCAGTGTCTGTCATTGTGCAATTCATGAGCTTCTGGGGACTCTTCTGTCTCCACCTCTCAATTCACCTTAGGTGACAGATGCCTGCCACAGTGCCTGGCTTCGGATCTGGGGATCTGAGCTCAGACCCTCATATAGGCAGGCACAGGAAGCACTTTATCCACTTTAAGTCCTCAGTCCTCCAGGAATTTTCCAAGCCGACTTGGTTTTCTTTACAAAATTTGTTCTAGCTAATGTTTTCTTGCTTTCATGTGTGGTGGAAGAAATTGTTTCTACTTCTTGCCTCCCTTCCTGCTACAATACACATGCTATGGTTTGGTTCTGAGCATGTCCCTAAAGTGTCTGTGCTGGAGGGTTAGCCCCCAGTGAGCCATTATTGTGAGGAGGAGGGACCTTTAAGAGGCAAGGCCTAATGAGAGGGTGGAGGTAATTATGTCCTTAGAGTCATTGCCTATTAAGAGATTAATGTAGCTCTTACAGGGCCCTGTTTTTCTTTCCACTTGGAGTGAAAAGTACTCTTTGATCCATTCCTGTGGGCTTGGTGTGTGAATTGTCCTGGCTAATGAAATGTTAGTCAATGTGACAGAAAGGAGGAAAGATTTAGTCTCTCTGGCACAGGCTGGCTTGTTGTGTGATTCCCTGAACTCCCTCATGAGAAGAACATGCTGATGATAACAGCTGGTCCTTGGACACCAAAGAATCAAGGAGCAGAAATAATCTCAACTGGCAGTTGACAGTCTAGGTAAACTGAGCCCTTTCCAACTTTCCCACGATATCGTTAGTGAGATCAATGAACTTTGGGCACTGAATTTAGAGATTATTAGAGTTCTTTGTGTCACTTCACTAAGGTGGGCCCAAGGCTGATGGATGCAGCTCTGTTTATTTACTGTCTGTTTGCTCTTCGTGGGCATGTCAGTGTTCAGGGAGTGGGAACACTTATTCTTCTATTATCTATTCTAGTAGGCAGAAAAATTTTTGTATGTGATCATTGCATAATAAATTTTGCATAAGGTTATTGCTTAATTTCTTATTTGAGGTGGGGTCTGTCATTTCAACTATTATCAATAATTAAAAATATAATATTAGCAAGGAACTGCCAATTTGATACTATATGTTAGGACTCTGAGTATTTTGTTTACTGAAAACTCAAGGTTAAGTTCACCAAGAGTCTAAAGCATGGCATACCTAGAGGAAAATGAGCTGTGTGGAGTCCCTTATAATCAAGTGTTGAGTATCTGGTGGAGTGGTGTAGTATAGAGAGAGTTGATAGGACTAGAACAGTTCATTTGGCTGAGGAAGAGAATAACTATTGAGATGCCATCATAGTTATATTTTTTGGGGGGGTACAGCTATGGCTGTATAGCCAAGGCTGGCCTTGAACTCACCATTCTTCGGCTGCCTCCACCTTCTGAGTGCTGGGATTAACTGTTCCAGCCAACCTTCTGTCTTCTGCCCAGGCAAAGAAGGTTCTGCACACCCATTAAAATGAAGTGACTTGGAAAGCTCACAGATGTTTACCACTTCACGTATCCTCTGGACACAAAAGATATTAAAAGAAAGTCAGCAAATAGCACAGGCCTGTGTCATTCTTAGTTGTGATGAAGTAGGAGCATGGTTGTGCCTTTCATGTGAACCTTTGAAAACGTAGGAAACTCACTTGTGTCTCTTTATGTATATGAGAAGGTAGAAACTCTTCAGATAGTCTTAACAACACTTGTTGCTTAGCGTTTGGTGTTCTCTCAGTCAATCCACTGTACTTGCTGTGGTAGTTTGAATAAATGCCCCACAATAGAATGTATTATAAAAGTTTATTATAATTGTAAATTGCCTCTAGCCAGTTCTGGCTGGAGGAGGTGTGTCACCTTGGCCAGATCCTAAGGTTCAGCCCTAAGGTGTTTCTGGGGTGGGTCTGGAATTCTAGCTTTACATATGCAAAAAGCAGTCTGAGCTCAAGCCTGGAGTTCTCTTGTTTGCTAGTTTTGGAGTGTGCTTGCTTGCTTGCTTGCTTCTGGAGATGCTTTCTCTGTTCTCTGCTTGGATCTATGAGAGGGAGCCAGCCTTTTTCCTTAACTTCCCCTGAATCTGTTACTTCAATAAATACTTTCCTCCCCAAAATTGTGCCTGGTTTGGGGATTCATCCCAGCGACGTATGGCTTACTCTGACACTTGCCTATTCCTTTTACCCAAATATCTTACCCTTAATTTAAGGGAGTTTGTTTCCTATTTTTGGCCACTCAGCCTTTGTCTTATGTTCCATGCAAAATCCTAGAAACACAACTTTGAAGAAGAAAATGCTCTTTCACCCTAGTAACTACTAGAAGAAAGAAAAACAACCATTGTTGCTTTAAAGTAAATATGATAACTGAAAAATTATGAGAACACAAAAGTAGGGCATCTAACTAATACCAAGCGAGAAACAAGGAGGCATTTGAAGTAGGAGATAAAGAGATCAGAGAAATGACCCTTAGCATGCATGTGGGAAGGACGGTACTCAAAAATAGTAGTGTGTCCCTGAAGGAAGATTACATGGATGACCAGATATGCCTTGTATTACTAATGGAAGGGAAAATGGGGAGTTTCCAGGGATCCCAAGGGCTCCTCCCTAGAGTTTTGATACATGAACTTTACCAAAGCCTCAGTGAAGAGATGTCAGGGATGCACGAGTTAGGGCTCTTTTTGAAAAAGAAATAAGAAGAGTCTCTACATTCGGACCACTTGCCCATTTGCAGCAAATACACTCCCGTTGTTTGTTCTGGAAACACATAGGCTTCCATAAGAACCTCTCCCTACGAAGCAAGTGAAAAAATTCTAGAATGTCAAAAGTGAAGAGCAAATGTTCTACTGAAAGAGGAACAGAAGGTGGATTTAGTCTGACATCAGAGGGTCTGAGGAAACAAAAGATCATCCGAGCTTGAAGTACTTCCTAGAATTTGAAAACTAAGTTTTTTAGGGTTGACTGGTTAGACAAGGTAAGATACCTCCGGGCCAAGGGTTCAATAGTTTCTGGGGTGAAATTTGAAGTAGTCAGACTTAGTACAGGGTGTTCTCAATGAAAGCTAGAGAATGCTTGGTTACTTAAATGTATGTATGAAAATGTATGTATGAAAAGGATTTAAGACTTTTGGGTATGTTAAAACTGAATTGTGCCAGTAACATATAAATTAAGTCTTTTACTGGCATTACTTGTCCCTTCTTCCTTAAATATTCCATTCCAAGGCTGGAGAGATGGCTTAGTGGTTAAGGTGTTTGCCTGCAAAGGAAAAGGACCTGAGTTTGATTCCCCGGTACCCAGGGAAAGCCAAGATGCGTAAGATGGCACATGTGTCTGAGTTCCTTTGAAGTGACTGGAGGCTCTGATGCGTCTATTCCCTCTATCTGCCTCTTTCTCAAACACTCACTCACTCAAATAAATAAATAAATAAATAAATAAATAAATAAATAAATAAATAAATAAATTTAAAAAGAAATAATAATATTAATTATTATATTCCATGTACTTTTCTTCCTTCACTGGCCTGCAGGGCTAGATCAATGCAGTTTTTAAACAGTGAATCTCATTCTTTGAGGAAGACAATTTTAGTAGAAAATTTAGGCATGGAATCTTTCTAGATAGCTTTTCTTTTAAGGAACCATGGGTAGACAATGCTGCATGTCTTTGTTAACTGGGATATAATTCATAAAAAAATTACAAATGATTTTCTCCCATCGAATAACTTCAATTAATTTCACGAATCTACTAACAGAAACCACAGGCAAATCTAAGAAAGGTACAAATATATGTACCATGATTATATCCTCTTCATTTTCTAGCATTTTAATTATCAACATTACTTGATAACTTCATCTTCTAATGTTTTCTTTTTATCTGTTTATCAGCAGTGCAAATAAAAACAAAATGTATCTGAAAATAACACCTTGAAAAGAATAGGCTTCATCAAAAGTAGCTTCTATTGCTACTAAGTTCATGGCTAGTCTTGACCTTGATAATGAGTTTGGACTGGTAGAAGAAGTTCACCAGAGAGATAAAGGGATGCTCTCCAAATCATAAATGCCTGGATGACAATAGGACTAAGCTTTGTGGCCTGGTGCAAGACAGTCAGGCTCAATTTTCATAATTCATACAATAGGTATAACAAAATCTACCTCCTAGGTAGGTTATGGGATTAAATGAGGGTAAAAAAAGACCTCAGTACACAAGACTGACAAAATTTGTCTATAAATAGTAACAAAAGGAGTACTTGGCAGAGGGAGATGCTGAGAGAGAGGTTAACAGACTCAGGTGTCAAAAAACGTGTCTCACCACTGCTAGTCAGTCATACTGGAGAACTTTCCAACTAGTTTTTAAAATCCAGAGGAGGTCCATGTTTAGCACATCTAATAAAAGAGAAAAATTAAAAATCCATACTAATGTCATTTTAACTAAACTGCCTTTTTAACAAATGTTGCAGTCTTCCAAAAATCTGTTAAAATCTTCCAAAAGTAGAGGGCTAGGGTAAAATGTCTGAAAGTCAAACCCACCACAGCCCCCTCACCTTACTGGCCATCTCAAGCTCTAAAGACATAATTAAGTGACTATAAAGTTCTGTGAGTGTCACTCCTCTGATTAGCTGGAGGCAAACCACTTATCCCCCAGTGCTGAAGATCCTACTCTGGGCACTTTACATAGGTTTCAGACAGCTGTTCTTCACTCTTTCTGTACCGATTGCAAGGAGCACTGTTTTAACTAAGTGAGCATTTGAGAAATTACAGTTAAATTAGTTCTCTATATCTTGCTATTGATTGCCAAAAGTTGTTCTGTTCAGCAAACATATAACAAAAACCAAGCTCAGAAACTCTAAGAATTTCCCTTGAAAAATCCTTTTGTACTCAAGAGATGAAATACTAAAACCTAAAACACACAGTATAGATTTTTACCAAAATTTCTTAAAACCTCTTCATTATTCCTTTGGCCTGCTATTAATTTACCAATTCCAATTCTGGCATAAGTTGATGTTATCTTAATGAGGTATGTAACAGGAGGTGGCACATTAAAAAATGATACCACCCAGCAAGAACAAGAAGGTACTTTCTCTGTAATCTATATTCTGTCATCTAATCTCACTTTCTGTATATCATTGGCAAGATCCAGAAATTTCTTTATACCTCCAAAAGAGAGAACTGTGGAGAGGCGGAAGTGAACACCATGAGCATCTTGTGAGCCCCCATGACACTCTTGGAGCATTTTTTCAGAACAAGGACTGATTCCACCATATGACACAATGCCTATCACCGAAAGTGTATGCTTGGGGAGGCCACTGGGGAATGTGTGAGGACCCTGGATGAACAAAGGGAGAACAAATCCCTTAGCCACAACCCTTACTAATGGCTGTGGGGCAAAGAACAGTCAACCAGAGAGACACCTTTCTAAAGAACCTCAGTATAAGAAACAGACCTCAGACCCATCCACCCCATTCTCTGTTTCCATGGAGACAGAAAAAGGGATGTAGATCAGGGATGGGCCAATTTATCCACTCATAAGAAAAAGCTCCCCAAAGTGTCATCTTCACAAAGCGAAGGGCCCTGGTATAGGCTGTGCCACTCTGATGGAGGGGGTCACTTTTAATGCTCATCATCTGCTACAGTTATCTTTTTGTTGCTGGGACAAAGACCTGACCAGAAGCAGCTTATGGGAGGAAAGGGTTATTTCAGGCTTACAGAATCCAGGGGAATCCATGGTGGAAGAAGTTTGCTTACTGCAGTATCCACAGCAGACAGAGAAAAGCCAACACCAGCAAACACCAAAAGTCAGAGTCTTGACACACTAGTAGGGCAGGACTTGAGATCCACCCCTAGTGACACAGCTCTAACAGGGTTCTGTCTATTACAGACAAGTAGGGAGCTTACTCTTCATCAAAAACAGCTGAGTGTATGTATGGGGCCATTTACATTCAAGCCACCACATCAACACGAAACGGTGGCCTGCTCAGTCCCTATGTAGATTATTGGGACCAAGTCTATATTAGCTATAGCCTTGTCTCTGACATGTAGGAATCATCTGGAAGAAGAAGAAAGTGAAGCAGAAAGAGGAATCAGAAAGTCTGTTTTCCCAAGGAGATGAAATATTTGAAAGGTCTGATAGAGACCATCACAACTTGGACAAATTAAACTCTAAGGTCAAAGGAGAGTTGCGCAGTAAATTAAACTAAAATATAACTAAAAACAGTAAGTTGTTTTTTTGTGGTCCAGATCAGAGATTTTATAAATTGCAGAGAAGCATTGATTTTCTGCATACATGAGTTTGGCAGGAATAATTTACAACTATGAGTTCCTATGTGCTCCTGTGTGTGTGCTCGTGTGTGTGTGTGTGGGGGGGGTGTTTGTGTGCATTTGGCATAAGGCTAAAGAATTGTGTTCTAAAAGTATGCCTTTTCTGCATGGTGAAATTAGGGATGCTTAATTTCTCCTTATAACCCTTCATTCTCTCTTCAATGAGCATGTCTTAGACTTTAAAATCAAAGATAGATGTATGATGCATTTACATAATTTGATTATTTTTCCGATTGTTTTGTCTACACATCAACCATTTTAAAACATGTGAAATAATTTTTTCAGTCAGTTCTTTTAAAGTTCAACTGCAAAAATAGATTTTCTTCAACTTCAAAATCATTCTATCTTTGCTCTGTTTTAATCTCTCGATTTCAAAGATCGTGTTGTATCCTCTTTTTTTTTTTCTATCAAAATTTCAAACTGGCCTTTGGCCAAATGCAATAAAATTTTGCCCTAACCTGACATGAAGGATGAAGTATGCATATGAAAGCATTCTGAAAATGTTAAAGGACTTCAGAAAAGCACAGTGGGTGTTGTGGAAGATGAAGGGGTTGAAGAAGAGGGGAAGAGAAACAGTAAGAAAAGGAACTATGTTATGTCATCTTATAACACATTTTAAAAAATTATTATTACACAGAGGTTTGTAGTTGACATATAGAGATTTAGGTATCATTCATCCAGGTATTTTCAAATATAGTTCATTTTTCTTGATTTCCATACCCTGTCCCAGACAAATTTCAAAGATGACTCCTGAATAAATTTATCAGCAAGTTATGGAATTATTATGTGACGTTAGGAATGCTCAAAAGTTTATAAATTTAATTCCAAGCCTTAGGCACACTGTTACATCTTTGTGTTTTATGTTCATTTGTTTGTTTTTTGTCTGTCATTTATTGCTGCTTCCATAGAGCCAAAATTACCTCAGAACTTAGTCCTCTCAATGTGAACACTGAAGCCACCTCATGAAGTGCTCTACTAGAAGTGAGTCCTATACAGGAAAACTCCCTTAAATCTGTAAATGATCAATGGGATTTATCTGATGTGTGTGTGTGTGTGTGTGTGTGTGTGTGTGTGTGTGTGTATGTGTCTGTGTCTGTGTGTGTGTGTCATAGAAGAGTGGGAAATGCTAACAGTGTTCTTTAAATTCAGATTGTCTTATTATCTGCCTCCACCACAAAAACAGAGAGTCAATAAATTGGTGATGAGCCTATCTTCACTTCCCAGGATATGTCCAAGTCAGAAGAATGTGCTAATAATGTGAGCTAATGGTCTGGAGTCAGGTGGTCTAGGTTCAAATTATGCCAGTTCTATGATCCTGGAAAAAACCTTCCCATCTCATTTTGCCTTAAATTCTTCATTGAAAATTGAGGACTATAATAGGGCCAATTTCATAAGGTTCTCCAGAGACTTGAAATGTGTTAGCACGTGAGAAATATGTATGACAGCATCTGGTACATACTTCGTGTCCCGTAAGTGCTGGTTAGTAAGAAGGGAACCCTCAAGGATCCCCAAAGTACCACAGGCCTCTGAGTTTCCTATATGATCCTTCTAAGGAATAAAACACTGTGAGGGCCTGATAACCCTGAGAACAAAGTGTGTCTCTGAGCTCTATTCAGTCTGAGTGTGTTGGTGACCCGCCTGTGCTTGAGTGCATGTGCTCAAAGCCTGCTGGGTTCACTTTGGCTGTGACAGGGTCAAGCTTGCATTGCATTATCAACACTGCCCAGCTCATTTAGGTCTGCAATACGCCCATCTGCTTGGCGTGGTTATGTACAGTGCCCATCTGGAGTAAGAGAGAGTCCACCTGCCACATTTGTGCCTCCTAGGAAGTAAGCGAAGGAAATTGAACATGGAACCAATACTGAATTCATGGATTTACTGTTTTCCTATCAGCCTTTTGCATACTGATTGCTGCCAAAATGACAATACATTATTGCTAATGGACAACTTTGAAAAGGCAGAAAACATGAGGCATGAAGGTATGATTTTAAGTTTTTCATCTGTGGAGTTCCTCTACACTTCCTGAGAGAAAGGATTACTCAGTAGGAATGGGGAGAAAGAACCTCTGAGCATGGACAAGCTATTTCTAAGCACAAAAGCCTTTTTTTTGTCAGGTGTCCTATGCTGGGAGAGACTAACTTTTATATAAGTTTTGGCTTTCATGAAGTTTAGCCTGATCTTTAGGTTCCTTAGGCATATTACTGTTTGATGAAAAATTTAGCCAATACATGTCGTTTCCTGGATGATCAGCTTATTGCACCTCCCTCTGCCCAGAGGTTCACACATCTGTCTCATCAACACACAGGAGAAACGTTAGGCTAAGTCCTAACTGCCCTGCTCTGTTTTAATTCACTCGTCCAGCAAGAGGTGCTGTGCTTAATTGTATCTGTCCATTCTCTTGTCTGTCTACCTCTTTCATTCCCTTTCTCCTCTCCTCACTAACTTATTAAATAAATATACTTCAGTAGGCTTTGAATTAAAGTTACTAAATTAAATAACTTGGAAAATAAAGATATTTCAGATATGCTTTGGGGCAGGAAGGGCAGGTCTGGATTGCAGAGTTCAGCTCAATCCTCAACCACACACGTTTCTTCATCCACCAGGGATTGCGTTTCATCTTCCAACCATCCCACTAAGGAGAACAGAGGCTAATTTAGAAGCCTCTTCATGCCCGTACATATTCAGCCAGAGGGGTCACTGTTGATTGATGCAAGTCCTCCAAGACTCTGCTGGTCCACAGAGTGGCAACCATAGTAACTCACTCTTTAGTGCCTGTGCAGTTCTGTGCCTCTGGCTAGAAACAGTCAATAAACACCAGAGGCAACTTCTGTTACCTTAGATCACTAATAAACGCCTCACACCATCACCTCAGAGTCCTTTGACAAAAACCATCTCTCTGCAGATAGATGCCAAGCCCTCACATCCAATTACTCCAGAGGTGCCTGGGAGTCTTGGAGGAGGCAGGAAGAGAGAAGAGGCTCTCTCCAAAGGCAAGAGTTATGTGTTTCCTTCTATAAACAATCATTCCTTCACTCAAAGCCTTCCTCTGGAGCCACACCTCTTTTTTACCCATTGATTCCCCTGTGGGACTTAGGAAGCTTTGGTCCCTCTGACAGATGACACCCAGACTCACAGAGCTTATGTAATACCTGCTTTCTGATTTATCTCCCCAGCCCCTCATCATCACTGCCCCCCATACCATAAAAGCAGTTAGAAAATGCATCAAGATGCCAGAAATATCTATCGATTTTTGGGCCTCAAAACATAGCCATTTCTTCTTTCATGTTTGATAGGTAGTGCGGTGTTTCGGTTACCCCATGTGATGCCCAAATAATGCCCACTATCACTTTGACATCTTGTCAACACCTTCAGGGACTTCAACTGGGCCATTCTGTTTCTGCAGCATGTCATGTGAGCACTTTGATGAGGTCTATATAGGTATAATGAAGGGAAGTGTCACTTAAAAATTAGATGATAATCTTCCACAATTATGTTCAATCAAGCAATGTGCCACAGAGCAGCCGCAGGCTAGGCTTTGGGCTAAGTGGTAGTGATAGACACGAATGCCTGGACCATAGACTTTACCTTTCTGTTTTATTCGATCTTTGTTTGACCTCTGTTTCCTGAGAGACGTCTTTACAGACTTCTTAAGCTGATGTATGTGGTGGGATAAAGTACCCTACTGAGCAAAAAAAATCCATAGAGTAGTAGCTACGAAAAGCTAATGTCTTCGCATCACATGACTAGACACTGGCTATCATCTGATCGGTGAGAGCAGCCAGATTCCCTTTTGCAATGCTTTTCTGCTGTGGGAAGGAAACCACAAAGCACCATGGACTCCTGACGTCATCCTGTACTCCTAGGAAACTCACAGCACATACACATGAAGTACTCAGGACTTGTCTGTGGTATCTGCAGCATCCTGGTCCTTGGAGGCTGCCACCCATGTCCCCAGATGAGCTGGGCTGTCTCATCCGTGGAGATGAGTAAGGCAGCAGAAAACCTTTTGGCTATGGTCAATCCAGGCTTGATGTTTGAATTAAGACTCTCTACCTTTTCCTGCTGTGGATAAAAATGACAATATCTTAAAAATAATATTAACCTTTGCTTTCTACAGTGCTTTGGAATAGTCTAGTACCTTCACACCTGTGGTTTTATTGGTTCTACACTCCTAATACAATTGTTCAATGATAATGCATCTCTATATTACATTTGATCCTCACACTCAAAAAAGAACAACAACAACAACAAAAAAAACATGTTAGCCCTGGATTGTTAATAAAGAAACTAAGGGTTTGATAGAATGACTTCTAAAGGTATCCAACAACAATTCAAATCCAGGTGATGTTTTGCAAATCCTATTTACCCCATTGTCATTTGGCACAAGAGAAACTGAGGGTTTTCTCTGGAGAATTACAGAAGAAACAAACCCTATGCACTCATAAGCCTGATCATTCATACTCACTTAAAGGGCAGGTGCGCAGTCCTAGCTTTTGGCTGCGGCTGCGGCTGTGGCCAAGGAAATATTGTCCAAGTCTTTGTATGAGCTGCAGATCCAGTCCACTTTCAAAAGTGGGCATCTATGGAAGGGTATTCTGGTGACACTTTCTCTGCGTGTTTTGAATGCTTGTTTTTGTTGGTCTAGAGAGCCTGCAGCAGGTTCTGCGGGGAGACTTGGAGCCAAGGGGCGGTCTGTTCATACCCTGGGGAAGGGGTGTTTCACCAAGTTAGCTGCAGCTTGAAAGGCTGGCTGCCACACAGTCTTGCCTGCATCCCATTTTGTTGTCCCTGAGATAATAAATGAAAGCTCGTTCTGTTGTGTCCAAGAGATCCTTTTCAGAAGACCTGCTCTTATTGGAAGTCCTCCAAAGCCCCCCTACCCGATTGGAGTCAGATGCTGGGCATTTTCAAATTAAACTAGAACAAATGACCACACATTTTTTAAAAAAAAAAAACGAAGGAGTGGGAAGAAAATGTTATTTGTTGAAAGTAACCAGTGTGAAAAAAAAAAGTGCCTGGAAAAACTCAACAGCTACTGGTGGGAATCATGGTTTTTCGTGTCCTCTTAGGTTGAACAACAAACTAGAAGTGTAGACTTGTGGGAAGTCAGGTCTGGGTTACACTCTGTCTAAAATATTTGCTTTCATTCATCTTATGGACAATCTAAGCAGGATAGGCCTGAATGCATCTGGCTCTTGGACTGTGGCACGGTCTCCTACTGGTTAAATGATGGCTCGAGCAAGAGACAGGCAAGGTGCTGATGTATTCATCTCATTGTATTATCTTTGTTTCTAACAAATTCTGCCAAGGATTGAGTATTATTTGAACTCCACATTCTTCCAGGGATGAGCTTCAAGTCCCTTTGGAATGTGAGTGGAGAGAGTAAGAGATGTGTGACTTGTAATTTGTCTAATTGTGCTTCTGTATCAGTAGGATAACTGAACATTCAACGGGTAGAGAGTGTAACAGGTGTCCTATCTGAAACACCATTCCCATTGTTCCATGGAAAATAACCCGTAACGATCTGACCCACCAGGGCTCTCCCAGGATTTCCCTCTCCAAGGATTCCCTCAAGAATCCTCTACCTTAACTAAGCCTTCCTCAAGCTGTCCTGGTTCTTTGATCTCCCTTTTACCAGCAGCATTAAATAGTTCTGGATCATATAATAGCATGAAGAGATGTGGCAGGGCCATCTAAGTTCACCAACGAGATGTTGAAAGGACATATCCATTTAATATGCTTTTTCAATCTATTAGCCAAAGTAATATATTGTAGAGTAAAAATATATCATCTTATTATGGCATTCTCATTGTGAAGAAACAATGATTACACACAAATATAATTCATAGGGTGCTGGCTGTCACTGAAAGAGAGCTTTTCACCAAACTCACACTCTTTGGATAACATAAGCTAATAATGCAAGATAGTTAACTTCTGTGCCCAAAATTAGTTGCAACACATATGAAAGGCACTATTAACTAGTCAGTGGGAACTGAGTGAGTAGAAAGAATGATGATCTGATTAGAAATACTTTTGCAACTAACATTAAAATGTAACTTGGGCATGCAGTCAAACCCTAACATTAATCCTCGCCTTAATATCTACTGCCCAGGTACAAGTAAAGTCTGAAGTCTCAAGAGACTTAAACAAAAAAGCAAGAGTTCCAGAATGACCAGAGGAAATGTCGCTTAAAGTCATTATTTTTAGCTGAGCATTGCTGTAGCTGCTTCCACGGCTAAATTGTGAACACGTTTTCTGCAGGAAGCTGGTCAGCTTGTGGCCGTAATTAACTTTCCAATGGAGAGTCCTGCAGTTTACTGTTTGCTAAACATCCACAGCGCCAAGTTACGGTTTTCCCTCCTCTTCAATACTTCACTTATACAAAACCCTTCAAAGATTCCCCAATTCAGAATTCCAGGTTATTTAGACGCATGTTCCACGTGTCATAATCTGTCTAAACACACAGGCTGTGGGGAAGCTCAGTAAGATCTCGTCATGTCATTGCAAGTGAAGTGACATCATTTATAACCTGAGACTACAGAGAACATCACAAAGAAATGGCCAAGTTAGTGGTCCCTTCATAGGACCTCAGCAGCTACAGAGGAAGTTTGCTTTGCATTCCGGATGCTAATTATTTCTCTGAGAATTTACAGAAGGCCATGAAGTGGAATTGAAGATATAATGAAGAAAGAAGACCATCCCAGCATTCAAGAGTTTTAAAACAGTATGCCAATGACAACGGGAAGAAAGGATAAAGTTACTTGCCATGCTAAGCTACTCACTCCAACCTACCAGAAGACTAGCCCAGCTCATTTCACAAGGCATTTTATTCACGAGTGAGATGATGCCATTGAGATTCAATCAAGACAGAATTATCTTTCATGATTAGCTATGTTGAGTGGCTAAGGTATGGTAATAATGATATCATTATTTCTTCTCTCTCTCCTACAATATTCAGACATACACGCATGTACACTCATATCTGTGAAGATTTAGCTGGTATCTTAATCTGTGTATCAGCATATAAATTCTCAGAGGGGGGAAAAAGTGAGTTTGTCTCTTGTTGAAATTCCATTGTGTATAAAATGGTCTTGGAATTTGAAGGAATGATCATAATAATATAAAAAAACTCCATAAAAAGAACATGCGAAAAGGCCAAGGGAGAGCATAACTGACAAAAAAAATACATAAAAATGCAAATTTTCCTAAACTTCAGCTTTGGATGGACTGAAGCATATGTGAGAACTTCCACAAAGCAATCGAAAGAGATGACAGCTCAGAATTTCACAACTAAGACAGCAGCGGGGTTAGACACTTGAGTTTGTCTTTGCACACATTTCTTATGGGAGTTAATTCCATTTGACATGCAAGACCAAAGCAAGATTACAGCAGCATAGCCCCATGGCGAGGTGTATGCTGTAGCTAAAAGCTGGGATTTGAATAATTGTGCAGGCTTACTGGAGAATCAGGCGAGAACAGAATGAATGGATTATTACAAGGAACTTTGTACATTTTTAACTGCTGGACTTAATAAAATACATTCGATGCAAGAATAGTGCTATGGTCGTCTGCACTTACTCTAGTTGAAGTTTGTGGTGGGAGCTATCAAAATGAGGAAAAACAGAAGCTGTCCCCCCCCCCAAAAAAAAAGAAAGAGAGAAAGAAATAAAAGAATTTATAATGAATGACTGGGTTGGGTCATGCTATGTGATTTACAGAGGAAGGCAAAATTTGTGGAACGTGAGCTCAACATATCCAAGCACTCCTAAAGTTATAGGAATTCATTTCCTGTGCCAAAGGAAGTGGGAAATAGAGTTCAGGAAAAA
This sequence comes from Zapus hudsonius, assembly GCA_004024765.1. Classification (NCBI taxonomy): domain Eukaryota; kingdom Metazoa; phylum Chordata; class Mammalia; order Rodentia; family Dipodidae; genus Zapus; species Zapus hudsonius. Next base: position 90,632 of record PVHP010001602.1, read on the forward strand.
TGGGCCACAGAAAGGTGGATTTTTGTTTCACTATTTCAGCTTATTAGGAAGGTCATTTATTACTGAGAAAAATTACTGACCCCCACATCATATATAATATATATACATATATATATATATATATATATATATATATATATCCTTAGATTCTATGGAAGTGCTTGTCTGTAAAAGGCAGAAGGAGTAACTGTTCTAAAGACTTCTCAATGCTTGATTAACTGTCTGGTGAAAATTATTAAAATTCTTTATATAATTCTTATTTAGCACTCATTAAAGTGAAATCTCCAAATGCTGAACAATGCGAAGCTCAAAAAGGCTTTAGTTGTGAATTGTGAACTCTACAAAGCTGCCCATTACCAACAGCCAAGTACAGACCTTTCAATGTAAAAGCCAATGATTCAGATCTGAAATGATTTGATTTGATTTTCTCCTTAAAAAAACCATCATCTCTGCTCCTGAAAGCTCATGTCCACTCCCTTCTGTGACCCTAACCATCCTAATGGGGTGCTGGGTATGGGGGGTCATGGCCCTAAGGCAGTACATCCTCTGCTGGAGATGCACCCTGAAGTCCAGCCAGGGCCAAGTCACTCTTGCTGTAATGAAAACCTCTATTCTAAGTGGCATGTCTTTCTCATGGCTGCAAGTGGAGATTAGAGAAAGGATATAAGACAGTATAAGTGCTTCATTAAACTAGAACTCAACTGCAGCTCCCCTTACAAAACATGTCTTTAAAACTTCAGCCTGCCATATAAAATGGCAACCAGGAATGATGAACACATTACAAATTTGTAGACCCTAAAATTAAACTCCACCTCATTTATTTCATATTTCAGCTGAGCTGAGGAAGCCTGACACAGAGGCACAGATCTTTCCTGATAAGCTCTGTGGTTTCCTTCTCGAAGAAGGGATTTATACTCAGTCTTCTTGAAGTCCAAATTCTGCTTGCTGTAGCCAAGAGGCAGCGTGTTGCAGTGTTCTGTAGAAAAGTCAGATCACAGCCCTGGGGAGAAGAGAAGGGCTGTGTTATGGTAGCAAGACAAAGAGCTAGGTTCTGACACCCCTGTGTGTTTTGTGTGTGTGTGTGTGTGTGTGTGTGTGTCCTATTTAGATTAGATCTTTGCTACTAAATGTGTGGTTCAGAGGTCACCTTTAGCATCACTTGGGAGCTTCTCAGAAAGCCAGGCCCCACCTGGGACCTACTCAATCAAAATCTACATGTTAGTAAAATCCCCAGCAATTCATAAGAATGTTGAATTTTGAGATGCACCACTGTAAACATTTGAAGAGTTAAACCACAGACAAAACTAAAGTGCCCAGGCTTTACAAATAGTACAGGGACCTAATGACATACTGCCTAATCACATACTGTTCTCAGGTATCAGGGCCCAGAGAAGAGCATGTCTAAGAAGGAAATTTTATGTATAAGCCTCAGTTTGGTTTGCAATGAAAACCAACAGAACCACCACAGGTGTCTGCAGTAAGCACCATGACACCCTACCATAGACAACAGAACATGAAAGTGAGGTGTAATTCCCATGTGGAGGGAACTCCCCTTGGTTAAATCCATTGCATACATGCTTCAAGAATTGACACAGAAATGAGATTTAGCTCTTCCTTCTATCTACATAATGATTGATGAAACACTTGGGGAAAACAAATTGAATTATCTTATAATCTCCCATGGAAACATAATTAAATTGTAAAGCATGTCCATGAAACCCTAAAAGCCTTAGATCATAGACAGTGGCTTCTACTACTTTATCAATACTTATATTAATTGCACATAATTATTTTGATGGTATGATGTGACTTTGGGCCTCCACTTATTCTTGATCCAATGTATTGATCAAATAATGGAGACTTGGTTAAAGCCAGTATTAGATAAAGAAAAAAAATCTTTGGGATCTGCATAGCTTTATGATATTTATGCTAATTTGTACAAATTGATAAGTCCTGGACACAAATCTGATGTTTATTGACAGATTCCAATGAGTAATGCAACTTTTGCAAGATCAGCTGAATCAGTGATTTCATATCCTCTGCTTAGTGCTGTAAGAACCAAATGCATGCTATCCTTAGTAGTGGATAATATATGGACCATACTAGACCCAACATGGGATATTCCTTGACCTTTCAAAATTCTAGCATACATCCAATACATTCTTTGCTTGTACACAGGTCTCTCAGTAACACTCCAAATTCAACAGTGAGCCCCATGACCCTGACCTGATGGGAACGTTCCAAAGGCTGGTGTGACCATGGATCCTTATACATTTTTTCTGCTTCTTTACAAGCACCTCATTGGGAAGATCATCCTTACACATTTTAAGTACAGACAAAAGCAGAGATTTCTGTCTGATTTTTCCTGTACCTTCCAGAGTGCCCTTCAGTGGGTGTGGACCTTGTGTTCATGGAAGTAGAGGTGAGTATGAAGAGATAATCATGAGACACACCTGATAATGAAAGGTTAACCATAGGTAGTTTACTGTATCCCGGATGCTTTCATGGACCTTCATGATGTGTTTACTTCTGTGCATTCTCCGTCTTATTTAAGATCACATTGAGTTGTTTTAACATAAAGGGGCACTTACTATATCTGAGTGAATAACAATAGGTAATAGATATGAAATCACTTACAAATGCATGCCACTTCATGAGAATTTCCTTAAAACATTTGAAAACAACTTGTGGACATGATTAGCATTAAATGAGAGAGCTCGCTTCGCAGTATTTATACCCGAATGGGAATGATACAGTGAAGATTTGCATGGTCCCTGAGCTAGGGTGACACACAAACCCGTGAAGCATTAAATGAGAGGCTTGCGTTTTCTCTCAGCAAGGTAGAGAGGTTCATATTTTTATGTTATTCTATTCTTTTTCCCTAGATCTGGTGCTAATGACGCATGTTAAAACCTGAGCTGCATTCATAGTCCCCAAGTTGAATTATTTACACATATGATCTGGTGCCCAACTGGTTTATTAAATACGGGGCTGCCAATTGCCACCTCTATGGCCCAAACTTAAACTTGAATTGACTTAATTTCTCTCTGCCTCAGTTTCTGCATCTATAAATTTTGAGATATTAATTCAACCCCAATAGAGTTAGTGTAAGATTTTAGTGAGTTAATAATGATAAGACATTGGAACATGAATAAGATATTCTAGGGCTGGAGAGATTGCTCAGTGGTTAAGGCACTTGCCTCCAGTGCCTAAGGCCCCGGGGTTCAATTCCCCGGGACCCACATAAGCCAGATCCTCAAGGTGGTGGCCCTGGTGCACTCTCTCGCTCTCTCTCTCTCTCTCTCTCTCTCTCTCTCTCTCTCTCTGTATCTCTCTGCTTGAAAATGAATAAATAAAATATTTTTTAAAAAGATGTTCTAAGCATTCAATTACACAATGGTCATGGTCACTAGTTCCCTCATAATTTTTATAGGTTGGCTCATTCATGGTCTTATTACAATTTATTAAAGAACAGTCATCTCTAAGTTCTTCTTTCAAAGGACCAAAAGTTAAGTTTTTGGTTCCCAGCTTACAATATGTATCCATAAAAGCATATTTAAAAAGGAACCAGAATAAAGCAATTCACAGACTTGAAACATGATCTTACTCCTGTTATTTGAATCCTGTTCATTTAAACACACACACATACACACACACACACACACACACACACACACACACACTAAAAACAGTAACATGTTACAAACCAATTCTAGAAATCTCCCCTCCAAAAGATTGCCATGAAACTAGCTAAATATAACCCAATATTGTGATAGGGATCGTCCCACTCAGAACAGAATACCCTAAGAACATAATAATTCAGAAAGCAACTCAAGATTTCATTGTCTTGGTAAAATAAATTCAGTTATAATCCACAGTGGACAAAGAATGGCAAATCAATAGCATGGCTTCAGCCAGCAATCCCTCTCAGAGAGTGAGTTGCATGGGTGATATTCCACTTTCCACACACTGATTTAATCAGCATTGTCAAGGTAGGAGAGTGGCAGAGCCATCTTAGGTAAGAAAACTCATTGTAAGGAATGATTAAGACCCTAGAAAAGATAAAAGTGGGAATGGAGAAGGTCAATGATTTTTCCCACAAGCAAAGTCAAGATTATCCAAATGAGCTTCCTCTGAAAAGAGGTAGAAGTAAAATATAGAAGGCAAGATGACATCATGTGCTTCTGTCTGAAAGTGGCAGTGATGATTCCTTGTTCTTTTTTGTTTGTTTGTCTGTTTTTTGTTTTTTTGAGGTAGGGTCTCGCTCTAGCCCAGGCTGACCTGGAGTTCACTCTTTAGTCTCAGGGTGGCCTGGAACTCACAGCAATCGTCCTACCTCTGCCTCCTGAGTGCTGGGATTAAAGGCGTGCACCACCATGCCAGGCGTGGTTCCTTGTTCTAAGGACCAAGCTATGGGTAAGTGAATGCAAGACAAAGCCACCTGAGGCCTATTTAACAGTACCAAGAAGCGTATAGCTCCGTAGAGCTGATTCATAAGAGCAGAGGACAGAGCAGAGTGGCTTTGCAGAGATGTAACAAGCTTTGTCCAGAAAGTTGTGTAATCTTACTAGTCTTGAATCTGAAATAAGATTTTAAAAAAAATTAAAAATAAATAAACAATTAAAAAAACTACCTAACATTTGGAAAGACAATGTGTAATCTTTTGGTATATCTTAATTAAGCAACTGATTTGCGTTATAAGCAAATCATCCTCTAAGACACCTAGCCTGGAGGGGGCCATGGGTAGGGTTTGAATGTGCTACTAGATTTGGACATTATGGCATGAAACAGACAGAACCTTGAAACATTTTTTTAATCCATAAAAACTCAGTTCTTAGACAATTCAGAGCTTGCCACAGCCTAAAGGCTGAGTTTCAAGGAAGAAGAACAAGAGCCAGACTTTCATGATTGTCAGGCGAATGGCAAGAGGCCTGAGCACTGGTATTTTCAAGCTCCCAGAACTCCACATCAGAGACTGTTCCATTGGGAAGGGCAACATTGCTTCCTCCAAGATCCAGGTAACTTTCTCTGAAGGACTAAAGAACACCCATGACAAAGAGGCAAATGAAAGCAGAAGAGAGAGGTCCAGACTACCAGGGTTTAGAAGTTCAAAGCCATGAGTAGCATTTAAGAAGCTCAGGGGCTCAAGCAGGAGAAAGTGCTACGGTGTGTGGTTGAGGTGGCCACAAGCTAATATTGGAAGCAACTTTAAGCAGGAATTGGGTTGCAGAATTTGAGGCTACAGGAAGTAATGACTTACTGGTTCCTAATTTGGAAGAGACACTGGTCCCCAGCTTGGCTTTCCTCTGAGAGTAGGAAGCCATTCTTGTCAGACCCCATGCAGATTCTGCTGCTGGGAGAGTTGTTCATCTTCTAGACATGAACACCAAGTGCAGCTTCCAGGGCTATTCAAGGACACTTTTAACCTGTGCCCAGGTAGACACGGGCAGCTTGGCCCCAGAGGTAGGAGGTCCAACAGCAGACAAGTTCAAGAACTCTGGTGGTGTCCTCACACCCCAGCCCTGCTGCTAGGTGCTCCAGCAATGAGCAATGGCTGAGTAGATGGGCAGACTGAACCAAAGAATGAAGATCACGGATTCTTGCAGGAAGGTAAAGCAGGAAGGTGTGCTACACAGCAGTTCTCAAAGCCTCACCCGTTGCAGCAGAGAGGGGAAAACCCATTGACAGCCAAGGGATGGTTGTCCTGGGGAGGGAAGGAGCCACTTTCTGGAAGGCCCACCTGCCTATTGCTTTTGTTGAGGGCTTCCTTCAGGAAGTTTTTCCCTGTGGTTTTTAGGTGAGAAACAAAAAACCATATATACCGTGTGTGTTTATGACAGTCCTTCCTCCAAACAGAAATAGACAATAGAAGCAAAGCCTGCAGTTCAGTTGAGTTTCTGGCCTGAGTTCTGACTCACCAGTGAGTCTTCCTATATACAAGGCTGACTGCAGGGAGGGGTGGGTTTGAATAACAAATTTAAGTGATACAATCACATCATTTACAATCACATAATGGACCATATCCCAATTTTCAAAAGGCATAAAGTATCCTCATTAATACGATAAGTGCAGCAGCCAAATCAGACTGCGATTTTATCAGGGTTTTTGACTGTACATGAATTAGAATGTAAAATGCATACAGAATTTTTAATAGGGAGGCTTTAACATTCACTGAATGTATTTCTTACTGTCATTTGCATCACATTAAAGTGAAATTCTACATAAAAGGATAAAGAGAATATGTCCTAAATTACAGCTTTTTTCCCCCCATAGTTGTCATGTCCACACAGCGAAAAACCTGATTCATAAGCCTAAGGCTGATCCTAAATCTGAAAAGGCTGCACGGGTCCCTGTTTGTTTGTGGGTTTTATGTGGTTGTCAGGGCCAAGAGCTCTGTAAGGTCAGACCTTCAGGACAAAGCTCATAAAGAGCATGGAGGGGGTGGGGGGTGAAAAGTGGCAGGGGGATGGTATTCACTCTCTCTAACACATTATTAAGTATTGTTGCCTAGATTTTTCATTTCTTACTAGACTCCAAAAAACTCATTCGTGTTGACGCAGGAGATATTTTGATACCTCGAAATAGAGGTATTTGTTGTTGTTTTAGTTTAAATAGCCTCTACCATCGACCATCAGTTTTGCTCACTGCAATGGGATTTAAGCACATAGACTCAGTGTCTTATAAGCTCAATTCTGCACCTAATACCATGAATGAGTAACACACTGTGGTTTACATGGGAATCCCAAAAACACTTCCTTCCTATCAACATGTCCATATCTCCTCACTGGTTGAAACATGGCCCACATGACAGGAGCTAGACTCGGGTAAGGGTAATTGGGATAAGAGTGTTGTCAAGAGGAATTTGTGTGCCTTCCTCACATGGTTGCTCTGGGGCAAGTGGTGTAGAATCCCGGGCTCTAAGAGAGTGCCTGCACCCTAGAAGAGGGGGAGGCATCTCTAAAACCACAGGCTGGGAGCAGTGGACCTGCTTCTGCGTGGACACTGACTGCCCGTCCACTAGCAAGTACACTTGGTCCCTGCAGAGGCATCTGACCAAATGGTGCATGTGTGTTATTTCAGATTGGAGTAAACCATGCTCACTAGCATACAACCAACAGAAAGACATGCACTGAGCTCAAAGTGTTCAAGTTCACAGTTAAGATCTGGTAAGTATATTCTGCTTCTAGAAATAAAAGAAATTTTGAATGAGTGCATTAAAAAACAGGCATTGCAGCAGTCTGTCCATTTTCATAATTTTTTAACCACGTGATCTTTGATCAAAGATCAGACTGCATTGACTAGTGTGAAGCATCTATGGCCAAATATGCTGTCAATTCTGTTCATCTCCCTGGACTAGCTGGAGTAGATTATTAGATATTACATATGTAATCATAATTGCACCAATTTCTTCCATATCTCGAAGCACTTTGAAAATGTTTAAAATAATCAGATTTTACCCAAGGCCCTCTCTTTCTTTCTTCCTTCCTTTCTTTCCTTTCTTCTTCCCCCAGCCTGAACTTATCTGTTCATCAATGGTTTTTTTTTTTTCTAGTCTGTCTGTTTTGTTTTACTTTGTGGCTTTGGAGCCATGGTTTTGCTTTGTAGCCCAGGCTGGCCTTGAATTTATGACCCTTTTGCTTTCTTCTCCAGAGTGCTAGGATTTACAGATATGCACCACCAAATACTGCTTCTTTAGTCTTTCTGCCTTTTCTTTCATCCATGTTCTGTGTATTAAGTTAGGAGTTGGAAGTTGGACAAAACAAAGATGTGTATTGAGGTTTTATTCTGGTTTTAGCCATGATAAAATTGTTTTTCTTAACTTTTCTTTTTTTAATACCTAAATTACATGCCAAATGATAAGGCTTCTGTCGAGACATTTTTGGGTTGATGGGAAAGTAACAAACAAACAAACAAAAAGCCCTGATAGTAGTTTCACTTGATTCAGTTATTATTTCCCACACCGTGATGTTCTCATGGGAGAATCATAATGCCTTTGAACTGCAGCTTTGGCCCTTGCTGCAATTCACTGCCCACAAGAACACTAGCAAGGCCTTTACCAGCTCAGAGGGACAATTTACTCATTTATAAATCGGGAACAATATATAAAGCTATAAAGCATTATATTTCATATATTCAAATATCACACCCTACGAGACAATCTTTCAGTGAAACATCGTTTCGCAATGGGCAGTCGATCCAAAGAAGAAAAATTGATCTTGAAGAAAAGAGTGGTAGATTCCTATATGAACAGGAAAATCTAGCAGAAATTTCTGGAACAATGTGGACAAGTCACATCCACTTGATCCATCAGACAAGACAATTTATGTTCTTTTTGTCAGAGAAAAAATATATCCACTATGTTTATTAAAGAATGAAGTTAGATGCTACAGAGTTTGATTGCTAAGCAACTCATCTTGGGTTCCTCAGTAAAGTTAGGGTATATATTGTATTCTCTTCCAATCCCTGTGACCCCTTGAAGGTGTTAGAAAAACTCAGATATAAAGGAAAGTACAAACAAGCAAGGAGAGACCATGTTATTTATTGGTTTGACAGGAATCAGTCATTTATAAAAAATATAAATGTTTCCTAATTTTTCTATTTTAATCAAGAACATGACTACAAGTTGATCATTTGTGCTGGTATTTCTTTTATTTTTAAATATTTTCTTTATTCATTTTAAAGGAGAGAGAGAGAGAGAGAGAGAGAGAGAGAGAGAGAGAGAGAGAGAGAGAGAGAGAGAGAGAGAGAGCACCAGGGCCACCACCTTGTGGGTCTGGCTTATGTGGGTCCTGGGGAATTGAACCAGGAACCTTAGGCACTAGAGGCAACTGCCTTAACCGATGAGCCATCTCTCCAGCCCTTGTGCTGGTATTTCTTTGACTTAAAAGACAGAGGCTTTCAAGTTCTTACCTCCTAACTCATCTGCAACATAATGTCAATGCATTTTTCACCTAATAAGTCCACAGACAGAACCTGTTCTTGCTGTGATAATATGCATTTGCAAAATAATAGAGAAATAAATTAACATTTCCTCAAGCTCCAATTTTGTTTCACAACACCAGATATGTCTAAGGCATCAGATGAAACCAGCTATCTATTGCAATGGAGTCAAATTTTTGCAGTCTTTTCTCTTATTTTTAAAACTGTTTTTTTATTTGTTTTCAAGGAGAGACAGAGACAGAGACAGAGAATGGGTATGTCAGGGATCTTGCCACTGCAAACAAACTCCAGACCCATGCACCACTTGTGTGTCTCGCTTTAAGTGTGCAGTGGGGAATTGAACCCACTCTGTCAGAATTTGTAAGCAAGCTCCTGTAACCACTGAGCCATCTCTCCAGTCCTTTTCTTTCCTTTGAAATGCATGCTGTTTGACTTAGGCCCTTGTTTCCCAGGTTTCACTGTGTTCAAATTTCTTCTCATGAAATTGGTTCTAGCATTTTACTGTATATGGATATGCTCATCTTACTGGGCAACTACTTTAAAGTCCGCTTGAACTTTTTACTTCACATCCACTTTTCCTCCCTCTTGCCAGCTCATATTCAGGTGTTACATTGGTCTTCAAACATACACGCAGGTCTTATTGCTCAAGAGGTATTATATTGGGCTGGAGAGATGGCTTTGCAGATAAGGCATTGCCTGCAATGCAGAAGAACCTGAGTTTGATTCCCCAGTACCCACATAAAGTCAGACGCACAAGGTGATGCATATGTCTGGAGTTTATTTGCAGTGTCTGGAAACCCTAGCACACCCATTCTCTCTGTGTCTGACTCTTTATTTCACACATTCTCTCTCAAATAAACAAAATAATAAAATAAATAAAAAGAGGTATTATAGTGTACTCTTAAAGATGGCCTGCCTCTAGAAATTCCATGTAGGTCATTGAGGCTCAGAAGCATAACCTTCACTACCCATTATTGTTTGGCATTACCATAAAGGAATGGCTAATTATAAATTCTCTGTCTAAATTTGACAGATAAAATGTCATTAGTACTATTTTCACCTTTCTTAGTGGTTTTACCTGTAAAAGGCAGGTCAAAGAGATGGAGTTTGGACAGCTATGTGACTAAATTAACTGGCCTTAGAATTGTGTTTCTTCCTTTGAATTTAGTTCTTCAAATTCATTGTTTATTTTTTCATAAAATTTCTATGTAAGTATATTAGTCAGGGTTCTCTAGAGGAACAGAACCAGCAGAATGAATTGTAGTAAAAAAATGATTTATTGGATTATCTTATGTCAGTGCCACAATAGCAGCCTGCAGGCCTGAGAGTCAAGGAACAGGTAGCTGCTCAGTCCACATGGCTGGAGGCCTCAGCAGTCCCAATCCAGCACTGAAGGTCTAAAGGCTTCCTGGGGAGCCACTGGTCTTCAGTCCAGGCTGCAAGGCTCAGGAAACTTCCTTCCAATGCCAACAAAGGTATGCACCATAAGCACCAGCAGCCAGGGCCGCAGGGAGACAGGGGAACAGATATATTTCCTTCCCCTTTATACAGCCTTAGTATGGAGTCTGGCAACACTTCTCCAGACTTGTTGACTTCCTGAGTCTCTGAAATTTCCTTCCTGCACTACCCTCCCAGGAAGGAAAGTTTGTCTCTACTATTTTCTGAGCCTTCCTGACATCCTGTCCCATACTGAGTGGGCTGCCTCCTTTTGAACAACAGAGACCCGACCCACCCAAGATTATTAAAAGGTCAAGTTGACAACAAAACTTAACCATCACTGTAAGCATCCAAAGTTACAGGTTTAATCTTTGCAGAAACAAAAATTTAACAGATTTCTATCAAATAATTTTGAAATTAATAGAAATGTTCAGAACTAAAATTACACATGTCACTTCATTCAAGATTAGCTTCATTTTAATAGCTATTAATATAGCATGCTTATATAATGTTAGAGTTTGGGTCTTTGCTAGGCTTCATATTATTTCAAAACTTTGGTTTCTCTGTTTTTCTTGATCATCCAAATGTACTCTAGAAAAGACTCCCTGAATATGGGTGTCTACTTTCTTCTCCAGGTAATAAATAAATTCTTTTTTATCCCTATAATCTATCATTCTCTCCCTTGGGATCAGTTAGTCTTGGTTTGCTCAAATGCTTCAGTTGCCCACTTGGAAACTATATTTCACTGAAAGACTGTCTCATATGTACCATTGTGATCACCTTTCTTTCTTGGTGTATCCGGCTTCTTCTCTTCCTCAGTCCCCTGGTTGTTGATAGTCCCTGCATTATGTTAGGAATCAGGCTTTTGATGGTCTCTGCATTTGATAGGAATCAGACCCATCATGTCCATCACAGAACAGAAAATACAACAGGAGGTGTACTCTACAGATGGATGGGAAAGCAGGGGAGATCTTTGACTCAGAAGACAACATATTACTTTCTCTTTACTCACCACATTTCTGGGAAACTGAGAGATGTCCCCAAGGACAAGAAGCCGTGCCACACTGAACTAATTTTGTTCATAGGAAAATTTTCTATCAACAGATTGAGATGCATTTATATAATGTCCAGAGGTTCTAGAAATGTTTTTCTAGGGCTGAAAGTCATATAACTTACAGATTTCACTTCCCTTTCAAGCCCCAAAGAATCAGGGTGCTGAAGATGAGAAATTTAATAAAAACCCTGTTGTATTTTTGCTCCACAGCTTGTCCTCTCAGACGCTGCCAGAACCCAACAGCAGTGAGCTTCGGAAGCCTCCATACTCTGTCTGTCAGATCCTATTTCCAAATGGGAAAAAGACCCAGGAAAATAGCCCTCATTTAAGCCTTCAGCTGCCTGGTCATGAAAATGTCTGTTTCCATATTGTAGGTAGAGTTGTGCTTTCCCAAGGTCCACATCTCACAATCCATTCCAGAGTCAAGGTACACCACGAGGCATAATACTGTGAAGGTTTTCATGGGAATATGTGCTATTTTCTTGCTGTTCCTCACAGGAGGGTGTGTAGAAGCGAGCTGTGGTCATTACTTATTTTTATTCCTTCTGCTTACATACAAAGAATTTCCAAGCATGTCTAGTTGAGGCATATGTACAGTACGTTCTTACAGGACTGCTCCTGTCTACCTTCTGCATCCCAGTCCATCTCTCCTGTATATACGCCAGGCACCCAGGCATTGACACTGACACATTGATGCTCTTCTTCTGAGAACCATCCTATCACGTTCATTTACATCCACTTAATTGCTGCTGCTATTGTTTAGTCCGTTAACCTCCAGCTAGGGTGCAATTCACATGAACACTGGGGAAGCACAGCCATTCGATTAGTTCTGCAAAGTAGATTAAAATCTTCTGCCTAATTGGAGACTGTCCGTACTGCTGCCTTCTTCCAGCTTTGGGTGGAACAAACAGCATATCTTCCAGGGAGGGCTCTTGATCAGAACACAGAAGCATCGATTGGCCCCGACAGTACGTTCTGAGCACACCTATGCATAGGGCACTGTGCTAGGTACAGTGGTGGCAATTACCAGCAACAACCAGCTGTTTTTTGGACTCACAACTTGTCTTGATCATTTTCCCCAGGAGCACAAGCACACTGGAGAAACCCTCACTTGTTATACTAGTGGTGGCGTTAGTATACTCAATTCATAGCAATTTCATTTTTAAACACAAAACCTATGAAAAATCCTGATGTTGTGTGGTTGAGGGTGGTCAGAAAACATAATATGAGTGAAATTTATGAATTAGTCTCACTTGAATCGAATCTTTAAGGCCTTGGTAGACATGGTGAATTTGTTCTAAACCTGGCTTGGGTGTGTTAGCAAAGCTGTCTGGTAACCAAACCATTGTTTAGCTGTAACGACCGAAGCATCCATTTTCTTGGCAACAAATCAGCCCGATGCGCTTGTTAAGCTGAGGTGCTTTAAGATGTGTGATTATGTTTTATCTGAAAATGATGAGAGGCTTATATATCCGCCTTCAGAGTTTCAAGAAAGGGCAGTCAGTCAAATTTTTTCATTTAATTGAAAATGTCTCTCTGACTTGAGTTCTGTCCACCTAACCAGCCTATTTTCTGACTTCTCTAAAATTTACCTGATGTCACTCATTCAAAGATATT
>PVHP010001603.1:0-30948 GCA_004024765.1 Zapus hudsonius
CCATTCCGGACGTTGAAGGGTCTCTTGACGCTGGTCGATGGCATTCTGTGGTTTCTTCAGCAACAGGGTTTTGCCTCAGGCCTAGGGAGGGCACCCAAGAGCTTTGACAGAATTCTGTCATGTTGTTGGAATCTCATGAGTCATTTTGGTCAACAGCTCAGTGAGGGAAGGAACCAGTGGATGGAACCAGGGGTTGTCCGGCTGCTCTATTTTTTGTTTATCAATTTCATGTACAAGTTATTTGTAGTACCCTATTGTCTATTACATATGTGATGACATGTCTAAATGTGCATTCTTAAATTCAATACAATTTTTATTGCTAAATATGCTACTACTAATCAACACATCCTTCCATGAGATATAGTCATTTTGTCTGGTGGAGGGATTTGCTCTTTTGTTGACTGATTGTGTGGTGACTGTTAAAGGGTGGGGTGACTGTGGCAGTTTTCTTAGAGACAATATAATACGTCTCACACTGATTGCTTTCATGAAAGATTTGTCTATAGCATGTGATATTTGACTGCATTTAACCCATGTTGGAACTTGTGTCAAAACTTAATTGTTTGCTTCTAGTTTATGTGACTTGATGATTCTTTTGTTGTTATTTCAACAATGCACACAACATCTGCACAAGGAGGAGTTTCTATCTAAAAAGTCCATTTATGTTTTTAATGAAAAGCAAATTCTTATCTTCAAAAATTTTATCATAAGGGTGCAATAATTCATTCACACATTCAATTCTGTTATTCTCTTCACTGAGTATCACCTAAGTTATATATGATATATGGAATCAAGTTTTCCAAATTTATGAGAACATGGTGATTTTTGCCTTCTCCTAGCGATGAAACATATCCTTCATGGCATCTAAGATGGTTACTCTTTTTCAGAAATTTTTGAATTCATTTTATCAGTTACAGCATCAGAATAATAATGAAGAACCTTTCTTAAAAGAATTGCAAGTCACAATTACTGTTTGTTACATGGGTTACAGATAACTGTTATGTGAGAAGATATTTTCAGCATAACACAAACATAAATCTTCTTACTCATTTCTGTAATGCTCTTGGGTGACATGATAAACTGCTTTTAAGAAATAGGTCATAAAGTGGGTGTCAGATATTCAGTACACTATATTATGAAAAAAAAGCAGTGTCATGACGCCTATGCTGTTTCATTCACACAGAAGAAACAGGGTAGATTTAATACAATTCCTAAATTCCCTTGAATGTCTGTAATGGCAATGACCTTTGCTGTTTCAAGTCACCAATGGCTCTGACTTCTCTATTCTACTATAAAAGTCATAATGCTGACTTCTTTAACTTAAGGTAGTTTATACCTATGCTGAAAGTATCATGTATTGTATATCAACCTTGATGAACTATTCAGGTGCATCTTTTAGAATTAGCTATATCTTCTATATGAGTTCTTGCATGCATCTTGTACCTTGAACAGAATGTTATAGAAATGATTTATTTTTCTAAGTCTCAATTTTTAGTGTCTTCAATATACTTTATTAATGACCATAAACTAAAATATTGTACATGAATTTGTATAAATCATAGCTATATGTTATGTCCCTCCAAAATAATAGAATAGACTTATGTGTATACTTAAAATCTCATATTTTTGTAGAGTTGTAAATAAGTAGAATATAAGAGTAAATCACATTTCCATTCATTATTATGAAACTGCTTAGTTTATCATGATATCTATTAGTCTGCAGTTATACTTCATAGTATCTTGTCTTTCAAATTATGAGATAGGATGAGTTAACTGGATTGTATAAAATGAATATATGTCGTTATGTCAATGATAAATGTTAGCTCTATCAAATCTTTTCATAACTCAATAGGACCCAACAAGATTTAAAGTAGTTTTTCAAAAAACTTGGATTATTTCAGAACATCATTCTGTGAAGCACCCAGTGCAACTTAGCCAATTTGCTCTGTTTCTCAAAGGTTCTACTTGTTTTCATTTTCTGCTATACTCCCAGGTCAAATAAAGGATTGAAATGTAATTGAAAATGCAAACCTGACATCCGGAACTTACCTCACCTGTGTCCCTAAGTTAATAATTAGAATGATAGAAACTTGAGCTCTGGAGACTCCTCTGATGCATGCATTTGCATTCCTTCCAAAGTCAGCAATCAGTCTCATACAGAGAGGTTATTAATATTTTCCATGGAGCCTTTGTTCAGTGTATATGGGGTCTCATAACATAAATGAAAAATAAACCTTATTATGGCACGCCAGTGTGCTTTGATGAATGAATGTGAAAATTAAAGCTACAAAATATGTCTATCATTTGTTTGCACAATGTACATAGAGAAATAAGTTTTATATCCCAACAGAGTGAAACTTAAATATTAAGATAGTCATTTATATCACACGAGGGGGCAACTAAATATTTCTTCAGTTTTAAGCTTTCCACAGTGCTCCCCCAGAAGTCCATGGCTGCTGAGGCAGTAATCCATACCAATCAGCTGACCACCTGATCTCATAATGATAAACTATCAGAATTCAATTTGGCTATTGTAAAGACCATAATTTAAACAGACCACTGCTGGGTTTTCATAAATTGAAGTTACAGAGTAGTATCAAAAGAATCTTACTTTTATCACTTACAGATTTAGTTTGAGATTAGTTTAATTTCCAAAGTGTGGCATTTTATGGGAGTTACATAGATAAAACTATATAGTTTTATTGGAGTTATACATGAAATGCTTTAGAAAGTATAGCATTTTATTTTCCTGTTACCCTTAAGGTACAAAAAAAAATCTTTAAGGAAACTTGCTATGGTATCTCCTTTTTAACACCAAAGCCATATATATATTTAGATCTTCTAAGATAAAAATTTGTATGATAATTTTCAAAGCTATCTTAATGGTGTGATGTAAGTGGCTTTATTTCCATTACCTGAGTAGATTTATGTGTTAAAGAGGCACTGAAATGAAAATATTTGAGATACTTCAGTGGAATTTCTTTTTATTTTATTTTATTTAATTAATTTATTTTTTGTTTTTTTGGAATTTCTTATATTTATATATCTTCTCACATGGTAATGAGTGGAAAAACTTAAAAAGTCTTATGCAGAGAAAAGTAATGGGTGATAAGAGAAGATTATTTGAAAAATGCAAATGAATGATAAAATCAAAATAACATAGTTATATTGTAATGTCTGATATATGCTTTTTACAGACCTGACCAAATCTTTTTAGAGTACAGGATTCAGTAGTGCTAATATTAAGTGGGTATTATCATTCATGCCTACAAAGTACTCTCCTCTAAGTACTTTGACTTATTTGTTTTTAACATTTACATTGGTTATTAGAACTTTCGATTCTGTTGTTAGTGAGACGATGGAAAATACATATATAAAATTTTGTCCAAACTTCTATTATGATTTATGCTT
Source organism: Zapus hudsonius (assembly GCA_004024765.1). NCBI lineage: Eukaryota > Metazoa > Chordata > Mammalia > Rodentia > Dipodidae > Zapus > Zapus hudsonius. The sequence goes on from PVHP010001603.1 coordinate 3,412, forward strand.
AACAATAAATTGTCAAGGTGAGTTATTATCCCAATAATTCCTAACATGACATCCTTACTTTTATTGCCTTTCCTTTACTCATAAGATTGCTGAAGATCAGAAGCCTTAGATAGCTTTTACAGTTTCACAATTTTTCAGAATTCAATAAAGTCTTGGGAGGTATTGGAATTACTACAAGAAAGAGAAAGTTTGGCACATATTCTGTTGTTAGGTCTTAGGAACTGAGGGGAACCAAGATTTCATGAAAAAGTGATTTTTACAAAATGTTACTAGTCAGTTTTCTACCTTTATCTCTGCCATTCCACATATAAATCAGTTATACATTCTCTAGAGATAGAAAAGATGGCTTGTATATACATGAATATCTGTGTTTATATACATAGTTTTATTTTTAACTTCTATATATACAATCAAAGGTATAGATGTATAGGTATATATCCTTACATTAAATAATAAATATATGTTACCTGTAGTTAGAACATAAAGAGAAAATTAGGTGACTTTTCACAAAACTGAAATAAAAAGAATTAAAATCATTCTCCTTGCCCACTTGCCTCGTGACTTTCCTTTTAAAAACTGAAACTGTCAAAAGATACTTCTTTTAACAGTTAAAAGATGAAAATAGATGGTGAATCTATTCTCAGTGATACAGGATCAGAGCACAAGAAACCCATGTACAACATGGTAGGAGGGAATCTTCTCAATATTTATGAACTCTTATGAGCAAGGCTTCACCGGCCAGGGGAGAATTTTGTGAGAAAAGTGTTAATGAAATTGTTTCTCTCATAAATAGCGTTTCATTATTAATCCAATTATAATTCTAGGTTTTATCCATTTTTAATCTAACTAATTATATTCGGAAGTAATAAATATGCTCAGTCCTCTTTCAATATTGATTAAAATGTACAAAGGTACAAAGAATACAAGTAATTCTGGCATATCTTAAGTTTTAACCTGAGTTGATTTGAAACATGAAAAAAATGCTTAGAATGTATAGCAATTGAGCTTCATTGTTTTTGGTTTTCTAATCTATTTTCTTCATATTTCAGGTACTACTCACTGTGCACTTGGCAGAGAGAGTGAGGGAGCTCTCTGATATCTCCTTCAGAGAAGAAACACATTAATGAGTGTTGACCACCATCACTGGAGGACCAAACTTCTGCCTCCCATTTATCCTTAGGACTTCAAACAGGGATTGGGGAGCCCACACTTTAAGCCTGTGGCACTCTCCATTTTCTGATTACCACTCCATTAATTTGATTCTTTGAATTGTAATTGCTCATTCATTCACTCCCCGAGCCAATATCTGTTGGATGTCTTCACATAAAATGAAGTACAGGAGCTCCTATTTCATATAAGATTTCACAATATTAATGTGAGAAATAGTAAAGCAAAAGTAGTAAGCATGGTGCAAACTAGAGGAGGTTGTGTCTGTAAATTTTTTTTCATGTCAAATAGAATGGAAATAGTTAAACCAAAATTTTGGAAGATATCTTAGTGTATGCTACCATACAGGCTATGGGGAACAGTGAGAATTCAACTTAGAAAAACTTAAGGACATATCACAGTGAAAGGCAGCCAGACCTCTGCTTACCTGAAAAAAAATAGCACAATGAAAAAACTGCATATTTCTGATTCATTTTAAACCTCCTTGCAGAGAAAACACACTGTTGTTTCAAAAATGAGCTCTGAAGACAACCGGAGGCAATTCACTAGGTTTTTCCAGGGTAGCTTGATTCCCAGGGGGGTGTTGCTCTGTGAGGGTTCTGCAACTGTTAACCAAAAGAGGGTCCATAGACTGCTGCTATGACACACCTGAGCAGGACCTGGGCAGCCAGGCAGCAGCTAATGACCTCCAGACAGTCCAGGAGGAGCTGGGGTAGAGGAAGCCAGATCTGAAGCACCCCAGGAGAATCCAAACCCAAAGTACAGAAAAAAACAGAGGCACTGAAGTACATTTGATGGTGTCTAGACTTGGGCTTTGGAGCTTGATAAATTTATCCTTGTGAAAGTTATATAAACTTCTTTATCATTTATGTGGCTATATAAAAGTTGAAATCATTTCAATCTTCCAAGGACCATTAATAACAGAGTGCATAGCCAACTTCTGAATAGTTTTTTTACTTGTAGATTCTAAAGATGCAGATCAGAGTCTGTTATGTACTGATGTAGTCATGACCTTGTTTCTTACTGGAAATTGTCTCTTCTACTGACTCATTTTCTTAATGCATTCAAATCTATATTTTCACCAAGAAACACGAGCATTAGGTTCGGTAAACTACAGCTTTCTAAAGTTTAGAAAATCTGACTATTAGTGGAGAATGGGAGACAATATTTCTCATTATCATTCACTTTCTGTCTTATTTGTTCTATTTCTATGGAAAATCTTGACTTATTCCTGGAAGGAGGAACAGAGAAAATGATGAGGACTGAACTAGAACTTTATTACATTTATATGTTAAAAGTCAAAAGCATTTTTCTCATACTAGGATATATATCATGGTCTTGATTTTCTTATTGTCATTTACTCTAGAATTTGCTAGCTAAGAATGGCTGCTTTTGGGCATGGAAAGGAGTGAGAGAATTAACTACTGAGCCATTTTTTTTCTTCACTGAATGCAGGTGTCTGGGCAAGATTATGAAGGTCTCCTGGCTTTCCACTCATTAGTATTAGTCCTGAGATCTGACACTTAAGCCTGACATTACCTGGCAAAAGTGGAGCATGGCAGAGTTTGACTTTGAGGACTTTAGAAGTGCCTTGAAGGGTTGCTATTTATTAGCACATTTGCTGACTTATCTTGGCTTGGCTAAGGGATATTTAACTGCTGAAGCACACAGCTGAGGCAATTGAAATTTATGATATTTTTGTAAGTCACCTTTAACATAATTAAACTAGAGTTAATTATACATATATTTTATTCCACAGGTAATAAAGACAAAGTAGGTAGTCCATTCCCCACACGTATAGGAGTCAGGATACCATATCTACAGACATCTTAAAGCTTCCGTTTACTCAGATGCTAATTAGGCAACTCGCAAAACCTACAAGGAGTGTGAAGGAAGTGATGGACTTTCATCATTAGTAGCTTCTTCTTGAACAAAGTCAATCTTTACACATAAATTCACATACATCTTAACCCTAAGTGAAAATATTTCTGTAAGGAAGAAAATTCATCATGCTTGCACTGATAAAATTACATTACCACCACCACACCTCTATTCTCCTTCACACCTTTATTTTTCTAAGAGTAGATACAATTTTTTTAAAGCTGGGAATAGTGTTTTTAAAGCTTAGAAAATGAAGTTGACGTTGCTTTTAATTTTTCACTCAACCCTGTCTTTTCTCAAAGCACTTGAATTCTTTAAACTAATCATCTCAGTCATAAAATAAAGGTTCTCTTTCTACCTGACTTTATTCTTGTATATTCTGTCTGTGGTTGCTCTGTACATTCAAAATTTACAAACTGACCAACAGTAATTTTGCAATAATTGTTAAAATAGTTGTATGTTTATTTTACTACAGAATTTTTATTTTGGAATTTGGCTATGCCTATCATGTTTAAAGTTTAAGATACTACAGCATAAGGTCATTATTTCACAGAGTTGCAGCAATACAATGAAAGCTGAGTATTAGGTTCAGTTACAGCAAACAATGGGAGTGTAAAAAATCATCAAATTAAGAAAAGTTTAAAAAAAAAGGGCCCTGCATGGTGGCGCACGCCTTTAATCCCAGCACTCGGGAGGCAGAGGTAGGAGGATCAACATGAGTTCAAGGCCACCCTGAGATGACATTGTGACTTTTCATGTTCTCTCATAGATGGAGGGGTGGAGAGGGTTTGTATCTAATGCTTCCTAGTTGTACCCGGTCATAGGATGTTTTTGAGAATAGAAAGTAGAGAAGGCTAGCAGAATTTAGACCTATATCTATGTAGCTTTATAGAAATTGCCTTCCATCCTGAGATGAGACTTTTAACATTGTTACTCTTTGGGTGTCTCTGGTGTCTCTCATGCTCCTATAAGTAAGGACAATGAACTCACTGATTCACCAAGATAGACTTAGATGGAATTTTTGCAAAGGTCTGTTGTAGCCCTATGTGTGGTAACTAGATTTTTTTTTGCTCCCTTCTCCCCAGGACAAGTTAATAGAAGTTACATTTCAAATGTCATCAGTAATGTACAGAAGTACAAGAATAATATTTACATGCACTTGCACTCACATACATATATTTCCACTATTTATCTTTATTGGAGTCAAATATGATTTTTTTGATATTTCATTTTGGATCAACATAAAGGACCCAATTCAATGCCTATTAGAAACACCTCAATTATTTTTATAAAATATAGTATCTACCCAATACAGAAACTTAACGGGAGACATGCTTGCAATTTTTCTTATACATTTAAATTCGTAAGACAAATTATAAAATTCTTTGCTGATAAATGAACACATAAGTAAATGAGCAAGAAAAGCAGGTAAAATTCAAGAAATAAATTCAGTAATCTATAATTGGATTTGTTTTGCTTTTAAATTAATATTCTTTTTATTTGGGTTTAATTTATATACAGTAAAATAAATCTTTGGAATACAATTTAATCAAAGTTTTCAATGTATACATGCTGTCAGACACATATAACTCCTCTGAAGACCCATCCCCGCCTTTCTAATTCCATATTATTTTCTGTTCATCAAAAGTCAGGAGGTACTATTGAGAATTTTTTTTCATTACTATAGTTTTGGATTCTATATTAGTTTCTCTTTTGATGCGACAATTACCTAACACAAGCAGGCTCAGGAAGGAAGAGTTGATTCTGACCACAGTTTGGAGTATGAATGATCATTGCGGGGCAGTCATGGATGCAGGAGTGTCAGGCGGCTGGCCACATAGCATCCATAGTCAGGAAGCAGAGAGGGAAGAATGCAGTACCTGGATTACTTTTCACCATTTTATTCAGTCCTGGGACCCTAGTCCATGGAAGGGTGCCATCCACAGTTAAGATCTTTCCTCTTCAGTTACCTATAGAAACTCCCTCAATGGTAACCCGGGAATTAAAATGATGAACAAAATTATTAAGGTTAAGTAAAAAAGAAAAAAAAATAAGCAGACATGGTGGCGTTCACCTTTAAACCCAGCACTTCGGAGGGAGGCAAAGGTGGGAGGAGCTCTGTGCGTTCAAGCCAGCCAGGGACTATAGAGTAAGTTTCATTAATATGTATATTATCTCATATATTATATTATATTTATTATATATTATATAATATTAATATAAAATAAAATATAAAATATATACAGTACATGATAATATATAATATACAATAATATATATATATATAATTTATAATATAAATAATATATGTATATATTATATTTTATATATTATTGTCTTAGCCACAAGCCACTGGGATGAATCTCCAAACCAGGCACGATTTGGGGAGGAAAATATTTATTGAACAGATCTAGGGGAAGTTAAGGAAAAAGGCTGGCCCCCTTTCACAGAAGTAAGCAGAGACAGACAGAAACCCACCACCAGCACCACAAGCAAGCACACTCCAACTGATTAACAAGAGGAACCCCAGGCTTGAGCTCAGACTGCTGTTGCATACATATAGCTAGAATTCCAGACCCACCCCAGAAGTACCTTAGGGCTGAACCCTAGGATCTGGCCAAGGTGACACACTTCCTCTAGCCAGAACTGGCTGGAGACAATTTACAATTTTAATAAACCCTTAATTTTTTGGGGGGACATCTATTCAAAACTACCACAATTATATATATATATATATATATATATATATATATATATATATATATATATATATGATGAAAAAAATAACAGCACTTGGGGCACATCTTTCACCTGGCCTGTTTGTCATTTTTGTTCATTTCCTTGACTGCTGACTACACTTGAACCTCCTTGATGGATGTTTTGAGTATAGAAGATATGTAGCATATATCTATGATGCAGGAATAGTTATAGAAGGAAGGTCTCAAGACCAGTCAAGGACTACTTTAAGATGCGACAGTTTGGTGGTGGGGTGAGTACTCAGTGGTTAAAAGTGCTTGTTTACAAAGCCTGAGATCCCAAATTCAATTCCCCAGGCACCCACTTGAGGCAAAATGGGAATTCATTTGAACCAGAAATAGATCCTAGTGAATCCCCCCACTCAACACACACATCTAAATAAATAAATAAAAATTTAAACAAAGTAAAAGTAAAACAAAAATTTAAACAAAGTAAAAGAGGAGCAATTTTAAACTACTCATATTTTAAATACACCATATTAAAGTATGAAATGATCATATTTAACTTTTAAGAGTTTATTCTGGCTCCAGAAAAGATATGAGGAAAATATCCAGTAGACTGTGTAAATTACCCAGGAAAGAGAATGACAGTTTATCAAACCCAGTGGTGATGAATGTGTGTAGAAGTTTTTTAATTTATAATATAAGGTATTTTGGAAAAATGAACATCTTAAAATAGTGGATAGCAAACGGGGGTCTAGAAGTCACAAGGGCTTTCTGTTTTCTGTATTACAACACTGAGTGGATTAGTGTGTCATTTAGACAAGCCAGACAAGAGTTATTGGATTATTAGTGAAGATAAGAAAAAGGGACGAATGATTGAAGGTTGAGTTGGTTGAGTTTGCTTTTGAGACAGTCCTTCTGCCTCCCAACCATAATGTAAATCCCTCCTGATAAACACCTTCACTATCTCAACATCCCCAAGATCAATAACCACAGATCAACCTAAATACAAACTCTCATTTAAAATTTGTTAGTTCAGCTCAGTGCTTAAGGCACTTGACTGCAAAGCCTAAGGATCTGGGTTCAAATCCCCAGTACCCATTTAAAGCCAGATGCACAAAGAGGTGCATGCATCTGGAGTTTGTTTGCAATGGTTGGGGGCCCTGGCACACCCATTCTCTCTCTCTCTCTCTCTCTCTCTCTCTCTCTCTCTCTCTCTCTCTCTCTCTCTCTCTCTCTCTCTCTCCATTCTCAGGACTTCTTGTCTCTCCCCAGTCATGTCCTCTGCTCTCTGCCTTTATAGCTGTGGCTTTGCCACTGAAGTCATTCTTTCTTCCTTGAAGGCTAGCACACACACAGCTGAATTTCTCCATCAGCCTGTGTCCAGACCACAGAATTTGCAGCCTTCTTTTATTTTGTCACATGTTTGACTTTTTCTATCCAGTCTGATATTTCTTTAGGTACAACATTTTACCCAACTTTATGTGTTGTCAAAAGGAGGGTTTTCCCAATATTTTCTCTAAATAATCCCATCTTTCTGACCTCCAATGAGCTGTACTATACAATTCTATGGCTGCATGTTTGTCTGTCAGCACAGGAAGTTTATCTATAACAGAATCAGCCTGAATACAAAAGGAATTCATTGTTGTGAGAGGTGGTCTGAGATGTCTTCTAAAGGGCCCTGTGTTGAGGGCTTAGTACCCATTGGCAGGAGTAATACTAGTAGGAGAAACTTGGGTAATTTGTGCTTTTGAAGGGTCTATTGGGACACTGATTTTTTTTCTGTCTTTTGGCTTTGTCCTTACTATAAGGGGGTTTTCCTCTTTCCTGTGCTCCCACTATGATTTTCCTTGTTAACATGGACCCCAAACAGCAAAACCAAGCAGGACTGGCATGATATCAGATTGTGAATCAAACCAACCCACTTCTCCTTATAAGGTAGCTATCCAGTTTTATTTATTTTTTCATAGTGACAAAAATCTCACAAAACAACTATGTTTCAATCAGACTTTTGTAGCTGATTATAATCTTATAGGACCATAATCATATATGATTCATATTTATATGCTTGTGTGATTATGTAGATGACATTACTAAGAGTTTTAGTTGATATTTAATTTTTATAAATTTTGGTATGTAATGATAATTACCTCATAGTCGATTTGATTATTAATCTATTCCAAAATCTTTCAGTTAAATGAAATCCTATTTTTGAATTATAGTTAGACTAATGAGTTGTAACTTATTAGTTTATGAGCCAAAGTCATCAGGAAGAATATTGTCAAATACATAATGCCTCTGGCACTGCATGTGTCACATAGCTGTGTGGATAGAGGTATTTGTGATTAAAAAAAAAAGCCTTTGTTTTTAAGAGATATTCTACTAATTCATAAGTGTTTCAATGTGAAAAATTCCACAGATATAAATTGACCAAAATTAAATATTAAGTCAACCATATGAAAGTCTGTACATTTGATATCTGCATTGTTATAAATTTCTACCAAAATTAAGAGATCACTTCGGAATCACTGTGTTTAAGATGGAACAAGCCATTTATGATCATCATAGGCAAACTACTGCATGGGGAGAGAGAGAGAGGGAGAGATTAATTCCTTTGAGGACAGAAATAGTAGCTCAAAGAATTAAAGGTTAATTGAAGGCTAAGAGGAAGACATTAAATTATTTTTCAAAAATTGAAATGATTCCAAGTGACTGGGGCAGAGCTACAGGTTTCTGGTCAAAGCCGTCATATGGAACCAAAGAATATTCATTGTTTTGTGTGACTGCTGCAATTCTTTACCACAAATTTAACATATTAAGACATCATAAATCATTTATCATCCTGCCTTTCAAAAATAAGGGTGTGCTTGGCCCAGTGCTTCGGTTCTTGCAAGGAAGATCCAGATAGACTGCTGTCTGAAGCCTCAGGAGGAGAATCAAATCCATGCTCCTTCAAGATACTTTTGGAATTTATTCCCTTCTCATTTCAGGATGAAAGTCCTTATTTCATCATTATCTAACATGGGGGTTGTCCTTGGACACTCATGGCTTTTATTCACTCCCAATCATGCTGTCCCTCATATTCAAATCAGCTCCTTGTGTTGTGTAACTCTCTTCCTACATTTCTGCTCATCTCTTGCCTCTACATTCAGAAAGTTCTCTGTTCTAGAAGTCTCACAGATACTGATGGTCCAGAGCAATGAGCCATGTACTCCTCTCATCGTCCTCAGTCCTGATCTCTTCTGTGGAGTCCTCTTTATTATGAAGAGCTCTTGGAGCTGATTTGCTACCCTAGCAAGGAGCATGAGTTTCTGAAAAGTAGCTTTTGTTTCAATATAAATAAGATTCAGTAACACAATTTCATCTAACTCTGATTTTATTTTCTTAAATTATGGGATAGTGTCCTTGAGGACAAGCCAAATGCCCATTTTATAGACTGTGAAAGATGAGAATTCTTATATTCAGACCCATTTCAAATAGTTTATACAATAATGAAACATATGATTAAACATAATTAATATCCCTCTATATAAACATTAATCAGCCCTCTGTTATAATTTGGAAATCGTATATTTAGAAGGATGCACATTTTCAACAATGTCCCTGACACTTATGATTATTGTGCCTTTTCTATTTTGAAGAGACAAAAATATTTTTATTCTAGCTGTGTGGGATGTGTAGCATTTACTTCCATTCCAAAAGTAATTTTAAATGTAAATTAGCACTCTCCTACATTAGAAAGAAAGATTGCACTTGCAATTTTGTCATGAACATAGCTTTTGTTTCAACTTTCAGACCTTTAAACTCAATTTTATTTCTGATTTATTGTGTGTCATAGAAGAATAAGCATGGAAGAATAATTACAGGTGCAAAAAGATCAAAGTCATAATTATATCGCTTTGTGTTTATGCCATTATATAGTATTTTTAAAATGACACCAAAATACATCTGTAAGACAGATTCCTAATACACAGGTTTAAAAAAATACTTATTGACACTGACAATAATTATTCTGAGAAAGAAACTGATAACCTTTAGAATGCCAAGCTGTTTAAACTTTTTAAATTTAAAAACACATGCTATTTGTGAGGTCCTGTCAAGAATATTTAATAAGAGCTCTGCTAGAATGTGCCGACAATAGCTGACAAGCTTTAAGCCAGAGGAGGAGGATCAAAGCTTCTTAGAATCTTGTGGCAATTATGTCTGTCAGTTATAAAGTGGCCTCTTCCATGTCATCTCATCAGGAGGAATGGAGGACATTCTGTACTGACATACAGAATTCCAGGGTCTGATGACTTTAAATTATAACTGCCATTATAACATTATAACATGCTGTGACATGTTAGAAGACACATCACCAAACCAGAGTGATGAAAACTTTTGATATCTTGGAGTGGACTTTAAAAACTTCCTTGGTCATCAAGTGCCAAGAATTCTTGCCTAACATGTAAATTTGTCTCTGCCAAATCACACCTAGATATTCCTCTGGTGGTGTTCTTTCTCTTCATGTTGGAAGAGTGTGATATGTTGCACAAGTCAGTGAGCAGCTGAACTGAACTGAACAAACCTGTCACTTCAAGAATTCATCTCCATAGGAAATAATGAAGCTGGAATAAAAAAGGAAACAAAACATATTTCCTGTCAGTCAACTGTCAGAGTGTTTATTTGTTTCTTTAGACACGGTACTCAGATAATAGCAGAGAAAACACATTTTCCGCTTATAGTGCTGTTTAGTAAAGTATTTGGGTGAACAGAGAATATTTCCATCTATTTCTCAGCTAATGCCAAAATAAAATTGTTTCTTGATTCAAAAGCAGGCAGAAAACCTTTTCTTCAAATTGCCCTATTTATACCAGATGGTAAATATGTGAAAATATGTCAGAAACAGTCAAGTAAATGAAAAAAATCTTGAAAGAAATAAAATATTCTGACTCCTACTCTTCTGAGTTTCAGTTTTTAGGCCAGTGATATCAGACAGATGAAAACGAGCGGATGCTATTGGACCCCAAATATCTCATCATTTGCTATAATTGGCTAAAACCCCAGCAATACGTATATGAATACATGATTTTGTAGACATTCTTGTCATATGAGAGATCGATAAGGGACTTAAGTTCATCTAGCCTAAGAAACATTTCTGAACTGAAGGCAACTCAAATAAGTTACATCATGTCATATGGAGCCCTTTCCTCATCCACAAGCTGTTTCATAGGCTTGGGCAAAAGTGTAGAGGCATCTACAGGAAATCAGTGGGGTGACACATTCTAAGCAGAATTGCCATCAAACTTACTGAGGATGCACCTCTGATGACTCCAAAACTTTTGTGCAGGTCTTCACACAAAGACCATGCCTGCTGCTGCAAACGTCTTCAACAGACATGCGGCTCTTCAACTCTATGCTCAGAAGTTCCTTTAGCCTTTCTCCAGTGCATACTGAGCTACTGTTAATTCCAAATCATGTCTATCTGGAAGGTTGTCATGCTCACTCAAGGTCTATCTCCATTTCTTACCACAACACCACCTATCATTTCCTTTCTTTCACCCATTCTTCACCCGTCTTTTTTTAACATATATGTTGTCTATCTTTCCCAATCTTCCAAATTTTACTCTGATTTTAAATCACAATGAAAATAAAGGAGAAAAGTATTGCATAGCTAATTTGCCTTATATTCACACAGTCTTCCTTCAGGCCTTTCTTATGAGTTTCTCAGAAGCAGTTTATGAAGATAATTGAAGCAGAATGTTGTGATATAGTCCAGCCTGTTCATGATCATGTCATCTCAAGCTCCCAAGTATTACAATTAGAGATATGTTATACCACATCTGGCTGTTTTGATCAGCATGAATATCGTCTGAGATTTCAGAGAAATAAAATACATAATCATGCATGGGGCTGGAGAGATGGTTCAGAGGTTAAGGCACTTGCCTCCAGTGCCTAAGGCCCCTGGTTCAATTCTCCAGGACCCACATAAGCCAGACACACAAGGTGGTGGACCTGGTGCTCTCTCTCTCTCTCTCTCTCTCTCTCTCTCTGTTTGAAAAATTAATAAATAAAATATAAAATGCATAATCATGCAGATATTTTTAGTTAAATTTGTATGATTTTAATAGCCCATAAACACAATTCTCTAGGGGATAGGCTCTCTCAAAGCAAAAATTGCTTATGAGTAAACTATAAAAAGTTGTAAAAATGATTATAATTGTTACTTTAATAATGCTATAATCACCAAATAGTTTTAATTAAAATACTTTATCCCCCAAATGTTTATGTTTCATTAGATTAACATAACCATAATTATTGAAGATGTAGTTTTGGATTCTTTTTTTAGTCAGAATGGTGCAGTGCCTGTAAGCAAGTAAGGAAAACCAGAATTAACACTGTTATCTCTGCCTGCAATGTGAAGGACCTTAGAAATAAGGTCCTTATGATTATATGGAGAAGGGAGATAGATCTAATCAAACAAAAGCACATTTTCTTATGGCAGACTAAACCAAACAATCATTATTGTTAAGAGCTGTTGTCAACACATAAGTTAAACACTCACTAAGTATTGTTAGAGTTCTAATAGTCAGTATTGTTAGAGTATAACAGAACTCACCTCTTCTCTATAACCTCAAGACTGAATCCGCAGTTAAAATTTATATAGTCAATAAAAATTTTCAATTGATTTTTGAAAAATGATTTTGCTGGAGAGCCAGATTAACTTTATGTCCATGACATAGACAATGCTCATTTTCAAACCGTGTCAAGTTTCAATGTCTTATTGTCTGTTCCCCATGAGATGCACCATCAGTAACCGCCCTCCGAAGACTTCTTCCATGATTTTTCCTGAGGCATTCTGAGCACAAACACACATATTAAAAGGTTCAAAGCTCACATGGCCATCTTAACAAAAGAAATTTAAAAAGTAAAATCATAATTGGTAGTTCAACTGGTAAGTTCTACTGGTAAACAATTTGAGGAAATACAACTTTGAGTTTCCAGAGTTCAATAATAATTTCAAAGCCTTTAGGTAGATATTTTAAAAGTTTGGGGCCAAATTCATTGTGAACCTCTTTGGTAGAGGATTTACATTTTTAACAAAAATATAGCATACAGGAAAAGTAGGAGGATGAATATTATCAGAAAGACAGAGGGCAGGCATATGCTGTACCATCACAAAAATTAGCTGGAGACACATTAACATGAAATGCCCCGAATTCCAACACCCAACCAGCATTCTTAGGGTCAATATTTGGAATCTTATTAAAGCCATACTTTGTATTGTGCATAAATTATTTAACTTTAATTTTATAACATCATCAACATTACCATTATCCCCTTTTTATGGATCTGCAATTGACTGTTGCCCAAATGCTAAGAACCTTTAAAGTTATACATATACATAAATTCAATTTGAAATACAATCAAAGACTACATATTTCCACTATCTGCTTGGAAGACAAAGATATACTCACTTTTAATTCATACTTTTCTTTGATCATGATCAATAACTAAACATTTCTGAAGAATGATACTTCAAAGATTATAAGTGAAAAATTTTACTTATAATGAGAAGTACATTTTGTTTGTTCCATTCATCTGGGTTCAGTTTTAAATATAATACAGTTTAAAAGAAAATGCTTTATGAATATTCATAATGGCAATATATTTCCGTGTGAAATTTTATCCATGATGATTTTTAATATATCAGTGTAGTCATTTGAACAAAATTAATATTCATCTGTTCCTAAGTGATAAATTATATTTTGCACTTAAAAATCACTCTTAGCTTTAAATGTTATATGAATTGTGTACTTACCTGTGTTGTTAGGATAGATCCCCTAATACCAAAATGTCTAGCAAAAGAGAAATTTCTGACTATATAAAGGTATAAATTACATTCATCACATTAATTTAAACAGTTTTCATGTTACTGTGTATGTATATTTCTGTGCCCTCAGTACATTTTTATTGGGCTGAATAGTGAAAGTAGAAGTTGAAGAAAATAACATTATTTAAATTAAAGGTTGTTTTGGAATAATCTCTAGTTTCTAGAAGATTAAATAGATAAAATTATTAAAAATATTTGTTATACCCATAAGTGAATATAACCTATTCTCCATAATCCGGTTGAATTTCGAAGGATTATAAAACAGAATAACAGGTTGTATTTAAAATATGTTACATATGTGAGGGAAGTCATATCCTCCTTCATTCTAGTCAGGGGTTTCAAAGAATTCTGTGCATTCCAGTTGCTGCCTCAGGGAAGGGTTTTGTGAGCAAGCTTCAAGAGAGTTCAACTCATATCGATTGTGATGTGACTTTCTCTAAAATTATGCATTGTGACAGCCTTTCACAGAGTTGAATCATTTGAGCTTTATGAATGGCATGGGACACATATATTTAATTTTCAAATTCATTCAGTTCTCTAAAAAGACATATATCATTAAAAACAAAAGAGAAATACACGCTTTTCTAGCCAAAAATTTTGAATTACAGCAGCAGGAATGCTGAAAAATGAACTTTGATGGACAGACAAGTCTCTGTGTTTGGGAATAACATAGGTGTCTGTGAGGACAACCATGAATCCAACATTGAAAAATCCTACTTATTATATCAAAAGTAAAATTTAAATTAAAAAATAACTTTACAGAAACAGTTACGTTGATAAAGAAAACATGTCATTAAATTGATATTATTCAAAATTTGTTCTAGGATATTTTTAATATTACCTGAAATCTGACTTCATTTCAGCAAAGAAATCAACAAACAGCCAAATTGTTTCATAATTAAATAACAACTTGACACATATTTCCTGAGTATAAAACGTTTCCATAATAGAAATTTACTGAGTGAATAAAAAGTTTAATATGACTATTGACCTATTAGTTTATTGATATAGGTTTGCTTTTTAAATTAATCCATCATAAACGTCCCTCCTTCTCCATGTCCACTGACAGGAAACAAGGTAGCTGTCAAGAAGAGTTCCTGTTTCTAAAGCAACGTGAATTATTATTATTTTCTTGTGTGAAGAAATAGGCACACAAATGGAAAATAGCTGTCAGGGATAATTCAATTCATGATTATTTAATGTAATATACAGAAGTGACTTATGAAATATTAATTCCACTAAATATAGAACCTCAGTTACGGCCATTTCTCTCAGTTCCTGTCAGCACTCAGGATCACCATGTCAGTGAATTGCCACTGTGTCACAGGAAGGGCTAGAAAATGTTCTCTTACTTGTGGACAGCAATGTCAGAAGAGGCTTCTTTTATCTCACAGTGTAAATAAATTTCATGTGTGCTGTGAGGAAAATCACACATTTTAGTATCATAAACCAGTGAGTGAATACTTTTATAAATATTCAAGATTTCATTTGGTCTCCAGTGGACTTCATGTGATCCAGACAACAAAGAAGTTACCAATTACATAACTGAACTTTTTAATGAGACCATGATATCCAACAGATCTCCCAAAGACCTGCACTACTAAGACCCTGAAAGAATCCACCCAGCACCCTCAAATTTGATGCTGGAGAATGAGACTAATGAAAGTCTGATTTTACTTGTATTTTCTTAACGCCTGCATTTTAAAAGGAATAATTTCTATTTTTATAAGTATGAAAAAAGAGTATCATAGCATATTTTAGGGTTTTACATGACTTGACACATATTTCTTTAGATTCTTCTAAGATACCTCACATCCTAATTCCTTTCTTTGAAAATAAGATACAGTAATCTTTTTGTTGTTGTTGTTGTTGTTGCTCCTCTTGGCCTCTGAGGAGCTCCCACCATATTCCTCACTCCAACACACGCAACTTTTTAAAAAATATTTTATTTATTCATTTTCAATCAGAGAGAGAGAGAGAGAGAGAGAGAGAGAGAGAGAGATCTGGCTTATGTGGGTACTGGGGAATTGAACCCAGGGCCTTAGGCACTGGAGACAAGTGCCTTAACCTCTGTGCCATCTCTCCAGCCCAACTTTTAAAAATTCCATTATTTCATAACTCATTTTTATTATCTAAATTTCAGCTTTGCAAGTAAGTCACAATTTACATTAGAATATTTATTATGTAAAGTCTTTCTGTTCTCCACAACTACAGTACATTACCAATCATGGATTTCAAATTCTATGAACTTTCCAATCTGCTGTCATTCTTCTTAAACCTCTAATATAATTTGTTGATGGGAATGGATACTTCTCTTTGCAGTCTATAAATCCCTTGACAACTAGCTTTGTACTACTTTCATTTGGTATCTTTTGAGGAACAGGTTCTAGAGTTAGGTGAGGAGGCACATGAAGGGATTAAGTTACTCTCAGTCACTAATCAGCAGAGGAGCAAAGTGAGTGATTCTATTTTTCATGGCATTAGTATTTCATAGGACACATTTGAAATATAAACACATTAGTCATTTGTAAAGAGGTTTGTTTTAGTTTATTCAGTTCATGATTTCTTTAGAAATATTTTTATCTCCTCATTAACTCTGATGCCTTACTTCCTAATTATTCAGATTTTACTCCTGTTATGAGTAGCTCATGCAATAACAACTTGATTTTATCACATTGCAACAAACTTCATTTGATATGAGGAAGTCAATAAGTACATCTGAAAAAACATACACTGATTACCATTATGAAAAAAAAAAAAACAGGGCTGGAGAGATCGCTCAGCAGTTAAGATGTTTGCCCTACAAAGCCTAACAACCTGAGTTTGATTCCCCAAAAGGCCAGATGCACAAAGTGACACATTAGGTATCTGGAGTTTGTTTGCATCTGTATCCTCATTCTCTCTCCTCTCTCTCTCTCTCTCTCTCTCTCTCTCTCTCTCTCTCTCTCTCTCTGTGTTTGCAAATAAAAATATTTAAAAAAACAGTATTGTATCTTAATACTATAGTCTAAATCTTTATAGGAGGCTGTAGAGATACAGATTTTATACATCTACTTCCAGAAACCTCCATTGGAAATGACTGCTGTGAAGATGGGGGGGCCACAGAGGGAGGTGAAGGAGGAGAGGGGGGCAGGACTGGGGAAGGATCACCACTTTTGTGCTGACTTGTCTTTATTCATTGAGGAGAAATAATTTTTAGTAATCAGAAAACAATCTTCAGAGGTATTATGAGGTCTTTTTTAATATTTTATTTATTTATTTGAGAGAGAGAGATAGAGAGAGAGAGAGAGAGAGAGAGAGAGAGAGAGAGAGAGAGAGAGAGAGAGAGAGAGAGAGAGAGAATGGGCACAACAGGGCCTCCAGCCACTGCAAATGAACTCCAGACACATGCGCCCTCTTGTGCATCTGGCTTTACATGGGCATTGGGGAATCGAACTCAGGTCCTTCTGCATTGCAGGCAAACACCTTAACTTCTAAGCCATCTCTTCAGCCCTTATAAGGTCTTTTTGAAGGTGATTGGACTGAAAAAAAAATGATAGACCTATAATGATAAATAAAAATGGAGTCTCCTTGCCAATTTTAAAGCAATTTTAATGTTGAGCTGTTTGTAGATTTGTGCAATTTGGGATGTATAAGAGATCAGAACTAAAATTACATCTTATCTATATATATGTATAATTTTAAATTAATCATTTTATTTATCATTGTTCCATATTGGCTTAGAAATCATAACAAGTACAGCAATTAAGTAATCTGCATTTCATATAATAAAATCCTATTTAAAAGTTCATGAAACTCAAAGTGGCATCTCTATCAGAGTAATTTTCTCACAAAATACAAGAAGATTATTGTTTCACATTTTACTTAGGTAGAAAATGAGAAAATTAAAAGTGCAATTATCTTTCTTACTTCCAAATTATACCACCATAGGTATAAAACTGTCAATTAGACAAATAACTGTATTTTAGGAATTACATTTTGAAGCCCTTAAAATGCCTAGTGTCCTTAAATTGGATTCAATTCATTGTTACAAAGAAAATAAAAGTGCACCTTTTTTTTTTACCCGGGTAAGATTCTTTATTCAAAACTGCACACAACAAAATATATATTTTCCAAGTCTTCAAGATCATCTTGTAAAGCAACTGAATTATTTTTTGTGACCAACATACAGTTCCAAAAGAATAAAAATGCATGAGGTAAGAAATACATGTTAGTATCCTCTACTCTCTCCTCACATCCTTTCATGGGTGTCTGGCGCTTAAATAATTTCTTCTTCACTTCTCTTAAATCTACCAGACATTAATTTGTTAATAGGCATCCTCTTGCTTTTCTTTATAGTTAAAATGATTTATATGCAATGTCTTAAAATATTTTAACTGGTGTGGTTGGTTAGGTATAAATATAGTAGGTCAGTCATTCCTCTATCAAATAGAATGAACCCTTTCTATGAACAGTTTATTCTTGTATGGAAATGTAAAAGGCACACTGTATCTTAAGGCATCTGGATTTGTTTAGACCCACTCAGATGTGCAGGTACCTTTTAAAGATCTTAGACCAAGTATTTGTGAGGGCGGGGGTTATATATGCACAACTGTGCACATGTATGAAAATATATACACTTCTATGAATTAAGGATAATATATTCTTCATGTCACCCTCAGACCACATTTGTTAGTTCATGTCTCCTTTCCCCTTGGAACATTGTGATTTTACTTCCTTTATTCATTATTTTCTTTCACAGTAAGCAAAATAAATTTGAGGAAATGTGTGGAGGATTCATTTTTACATGTCTATCTTTAGAAAATGATGAGCCAGTTGTTCAGTCTTTTGAGGAGGGAAATAACTTCTTGATTTTCCCCTTCCAGAGATTAAGGCAACCCCCTATCCCAGAGACTGGTTCAGCAAGCCCGCTTGGAAGGTCCCAGCAGGTTGGAAACAGGGAAGAGGGAAACGGGGATACCACCATAAGAATTACTCATGCAATGTATCTAATTACGTACAATAAATATGGAAAAATTAAAATAAAGGACTGGAGAGATGACTCATCAGTTAAGGCACTTACCTGCAAAGCCTGAAGACCTGGGATCAATTTCTCAGTACCCATGTAAATCCAGATGCACAAAGAGACACATGTATCTGGAGTTCATTTGCAGTGGCTAGATACCCCGGCATGCCCATTCTCATTCTCTCTCTCTCTCTCTCTCTCTCTGAAAATTAAAAAAAAATTAAAAATAATTTTTAAAGTCTTTTTGGACAATAAAATTTGATATTTGATACTATATAATTTACTATAAAGTATAAAATGATTGATATTTAGATTATACTAATATACTACATTTGAAGCAGAGGTTCGATGATAGGCAGCAAATTTTAATCTATGTTCTTGGAATTGTTTTTCATTATTTATCATATATTTCATATGCCTTTTCTATAAAAAATATTAGCCCAGAAAGAAAGATTGAGTCATGGAATCATCAATTGCATCACATATACTAGAAATAAGATGTGCTCTCAGACCTGTATTTACAACCTCATTAAGAAAAGTCAAGTGTCAACAAATTACTATGAACATTGAAGGCCACATAAAGCCTAAAATGTGATATGAGTTTTTCAGAATTGAGGAAAACATTTTATTTCTCTATAGAAAA
The DNA here is from genome assembly GCA_004024765.1 of Zapus hudsonius. Taxonomy (NCBI): domain Eukaryota; kingdom Metazoa; phylum Chordata; class Mammalia; order Rodentia; family Dipodidae; genus Zapus; species Zapus hudsonius. The sequence goes on from PVHP010001603.1 coordinate 22,680, forward strand.
ACCTTAATGAGTCTGACTTTTTAAAATCAATATCTTTATAATGAATGATTATAAACATTTCATGAGCAAATCTTGTGATAGTGCCATCATTTCCCTCCTCTCTGTCTCCTACTGGGGTCCCTCATCAGTGCACATACTGGATCTCTCCTCAGGGTAGGGGGTTATAAACTGCACCAGTGGTAGCCAGTTTTTCTTCCCCCTTTTTGTGTGTTGCTGAGGGGGGCAATGTCTCTGGATATTCTCCTCCACCATGGCTTTTATAATCTTGCTGCCCCCTCTTCCACTCAGTTCCCTGAGTCATGGTGGGTGAGTTTTAAGTCTGCTTTATTGTTGAGATCTTAAGTGTCTCTGGGCTTCTGCTTTGGGTTGTGTAGGGTATCATTGGTATTTGTCTCCATTGATCTTTAATGGGTTATCTGACTTGCTGTGGTGATTGGTCTCCTGTTTTTCTTGTCACTTTCTCTCTCATAGGTTTTATTTGGGCCCTGTGTGATAGGCCAGGGGTAGTTCATCTCCTGCCAGGATGTCAGCCATCATCCCATGTCTTATTGGTAGAATTGGGTTGTCTACAGCTCTTTCACTGCCTTCTGAAAAATACACACTCATAATAGAAGTACATTGAATTTATAATATATCAAATTTCCTCCTAAATTTCAAAAAGGTTTATAATAGTTAACTTGAAATTAACAACGAATTAGATAAAACACACCCATTATTAATAATTTAGAGTCATTTGAAAATGATTTTTAAAAAAATTGTTCCACATGCAATCAGTATGCATTATTTGTGAGACATATTCATTTGTTAAAGTAAATCTTCAGGGCTAGAGAGATGGCTCAGCAGTTAAGGCTATTGCCAGCAAAGCTTAATGACCTGGGTTCCATTCCCCAGGACCCATGTAAAGCCACACATATGTCTGTAATGCCTTTGCAGCACTAGAGGGTCTGGCATGCCCATTGTATCTCTCTCTGTTAAGCCACAGCAGTCAGGAGACCTAGGTAGTTAGGTAGGTCCTTGGGAGTTTGAGGCCACCCTGAGACTACTTAGTGAACTCCAATTCAGCCTCGGTTAGAGAGAGACCCTACTTTGAAAATCAAAAACAAAAGTCTTGGAAATCTGCAGTCATTGGGTTTATGTTTGCAGTATAATTTTTTGTTGCTTCATTTTCAGTGCTCAATATTGTTATGTGGGTAATGGACAATATTAAACCACATAGATCTCTATGGTGTACAGATGTCAATTCAAGTGTGCTGTGATTTATACTGGGAGAGCTTCCTCATGAAGGCATCATAAATTAAAATATCTCATTAAAATGCATTTGATGTACTTGAAACACAGAAATCATTGCTCACCCCACGGCAGAGCAGGAATTCCTTACCGTGTTCACCTGAGGTATAAGGCAGCTTCCAGGGCTCCGTGAAGAGGACAATAACACATGTGGCTAGTTTATAAAAAAAAATTTAAGTGTGATTCTACTGAAATACTATTGTCAACTGAACCATCATAAGTTGTGAGCTTGTTTATAGACGTTGATTCGTTTTACCTCTCCAAACTCACACAGTTAAGAGTATTTTCAAGTTTCCAAATATCAGAGATTTCATTGTATCTTACTTTTTGAGATTTCTCTGATTTTTTATTGGGTATCTATTTAATTCACATTTAATGGAATTATAGACAGGGTTGTTTTATGTTTATTAATTTGCTATATGTATCATTTACATGTACATAAAAATCAATATCATTACATCCTTATCTCTAAATCATTTTAATTTTACTTTCTTGTTCTTTTGCATTACGTGTACTCATTCTAGGATATAATTATAATTATTTTGTTCTTCACTGTATTTTCTATCTATATTGGTTTATTGAGAGGTAATTTGAGGCATCTTAACCAATCACATACATTCTTAATTTTAGTAAAATATAATGTCCTGTTCTAAACCTATCCATTCCTTCACTCGACACTTTCCTATTATTTTTCACATATAAATTGATTTTATTATTATTGCTTTGTGAATTATGATCCACTTTGCAATACAATAACTGTAAATACACCTAACAGGTGTTTTATATTAATGCTCATGCTTAGCATTTCTCATAGTCTACATATTTTCCTTTGAATATGAGTCATTTTTCAACTTCCAATACTTTATTTTGCATATATATGCAGAGACAGACCCAGGGAGCAAATGGGAGTGCTGGGGCATAGTGCCACTGCAGACAAACTCCAGTTGCATGTACACTTTGTGCATCTGGCTTTATATGGATCTGGGCAATCAAACCTGGGTGATCAGGCTTTGTAGGCAAGCTCCTTAAGGAATGAACCATCTCCCCAGCTCCCTTAGCATTTCTTAGAAGGAGATAATAGTGAATTCCTTTAGTCTGTATTGTTCTAAAACGTCTTAATTTTAGTTGTGAACATTTCATTTTTGTTAGGAAAATAATATAAAATATTGATTTATATGACATTCTCCATATGTGTAACACTTCATTTTCTTCTCTCAGCATTTTTGTGTATATTGCTGCACTGTTATTGACCTTGTATTTAAAGACGTCTACCATTAATTGAATTGAGATTCTTATGTACAGAATAAGTCCATCTTTTATCTAGCTACTCTCAACACATTCTGTTTATCGTTGATCTTCAATAGTGGAACACCTCCTGAGAATGTGTAATTCTTGATGTGTAGGTCTCTTTAAGTCAATATTTGGACATCTCCAGCCATTATCTCTGCAAACATTTCCCCTTCCTTCCTCTCTTCTGCTCCAGGTTCTGCTGCACACATATAGATTCCTTTGAACACTGTGCACAGGACTCATGCTATCTGTGTTTCTAGACCCAGTATTAGATCATTTTAATTTCTTTCTTCGTGTTCAGGTTCACTGATTCTTATTTTGCCGATCCAAGGTAAATCCTTGTAGAAATTCCATTTGTCAATTTTTATTTTACTTTGTCATTGTTTTCATGCATTAGAGATCTTTAATCAAGTTTATGATCATATTTATAGCACGGCTTTGAAGTATGTGTATATTGTCCATGAAACCTAGCATGTATAATCACTCAGACACATATTCCACAGAAAACATCCTCCTAGGGCTGGGAGATTGTTCAATCACTCAATGGCTAAATGTACTTGCTTGCAAACCATGACAGCCCAGTGACAACTCCCAAGTAACAACATAAAGCCAGCTGCATGAAGTGGCACATGTGTCTAGAGCTTGTGTGCAGTGTCAAGGGGCCATCATTCTCTCATTCTCTCTCTCTCTCTCTCCCTCTCTCTCTCTCTCTCTCTCTCTCTCTCTCTATCTATCTATCTCTATCTCTCACTGCTTGCAAATAAAGAAATAAATATAATAATACTTTCTTTAGATTTTTAGATTATATATTCATATTTCTTTGAATACTGTATGTTAGATAACTCATGTACTTATAAAACCAGTTTGTCTACCTCCCACTGAGATAGGCATTTGTTTTGTGTTTGTTCAATTGTTTCTTTGTTTAGTAAATTTCCAAAATGAGTCTATTTTTATGGGTTACTACTGATATGTAGGCTTACATATTTTAAATAAATATTCTTTGTTTTATTTTTTGAGCATTTCTTTATAGGTGTCACACCTTTGTGCTTTATAAATAATGGTCTGGTGGTACAGGCTTATAGTCTGTTCAATGCAAGAGATTAACAAATTAAAGGCTTGCATTGCAGAATGAGTTCAAAGTCAGCCTGACAACTGAGTCTCAAACACTAAAAAGTAAATAAAAAGCAAAACAAGTACTAAAAAAGGGTAATAGCACTGTGGAAGACCGCTTTCTATCACCTGGGAGACACTAGTTCAATCCTCAGAACAACAAACACATGAAAAGAATTAAGGGGCCCTGGGAGATGTCTCAGTGGATGGTAGTGCTTGCTATGCAACCAGGAGAGTCTGGGATGGCTTGAGACGACCTTAGTTCTATCCCGTATTAAAAGATAAGGATGACCAAAGTTAATCTCCCTTTGAGTTCACATGTGCTTCCTTCCCAGATATTTTGTCTTGCTTTCATTTCACAAGTATCTCATTATCATTTCTTTTTCTTCCCTGCTTTTTTCTCTTTTCCTATATTTTTTGCAGTCTCCTTGCTGGGCCATGGCTGGAATTGGCTTTTCTCTTTTTTCTTTCTTCCTTTCCTTCTTTCTTTCCTTCCTTCCTTCTTTCTTTCTTTCTTTCTTTCTTTCTTTCTTTCTTTCTTTCTTTCTTTCTTTCTTTCTTTCTTTCTTTCTTTCTTTCTTTCTTTCTTTCTTTCTCTTTCTTTCTTTTTTCTTTGCAAGCACTACAGCATACATGCTATCTTACAAATAGTATTTTAAGGACTAATGTGATGTCTGGAATGATGCTAACTTCCTCTAGAGATTCTTTCTCTACTTGAGGTAATCAATGTACTTTAGTGTTCTGGGTTGAGGCGTCCTCAAGGTGGTCTGGGTTGTCTTTATGTTTTAATGGCAGCTCAAGTGCACTGGAGGCAGCAGTGCTTGCCTCTGCTTCTGACATCAAGCCTCTAGGCTGCAGGCTCCCATTTCATCCACAGAGACCTGTGATAGAACCAACCATGTGGCTCAGTCAACAACTCTCCTTCTGAAATCATTTGAATTTTAAGAGTTAAAATGTCCCTGCACTCTATACTAAAGCCATGGTCTTCAAGAGTATTAATTGCCTAGTTCATAAAAAGTGTATAACTACCTATTATCCTACTCCATACCTGTTTTTCATTAAGCATTAGACCAATTTTTTTAAGCATTCTAGTGCTCATTTTAATTGAATTTTTCTTTTTGTACTTGTTACTGGGAGTGATTTTTTGGCAAATATTTTTTTTGAACTACAATAGTAATCACTTGTGTATTTACCATGATTGTAACTGGTATTTATCCAATGACAATTTGAAAACAAAACAAACAAACAAACAAAAAATCTCTATAAACTCTGGTTCCAAAATGTATGTGCCTGTTTTTAGATTCCACTTCTCTTTTCGTATCTAGACTATATTTCATTAACCTAGAATTGTAGAAAACGTAATTCCATCTGACACACGAGTTTTTGGATTTTTGCCCTCAATCTTGGTCTCACGTTTATGGCAGTCCTGTATGATTCCATAGGCTCCATCAATAATACTAGTAGGCCTCCCATAGGCTGCCTTTATTGTGTGAAACAATAAAACATGTGACTAAAGATTTCACATGCAGCCAAATTTCATTCATGGGTAAAACCAGTAGTGAGATTTTCTCACATCTACAATATTGTGGAGAAGAAACCAGCTGAAGCTTCCTCAAAAGCAAAATTGCTAACATCCATAAGCAAGCAGATGTTACCTATATGCATCCACTCATAGCAAGTTAGGTTTCTTACCAATTTACTCATGAATTTTGAGTCACTTTAATACCACTAAATATTTTTTTCCAAATTATCCTTTAATGATAACATAAAATCAAAGTACATCAATGTGTCCCAGTTTCATTAACCATTGGAGTGTGGGTCAAAAAGGTGTGTAAGCTAAAAGTGTTAGCAATAGTTCTGACTCCCCAGGGCTTAATCTTGCCTCTGAAAATTAGTAGCATTGTGAGCTCATGGGCCAAGTTACTTAAATTCTCTGCATTTTTGTAATGATTCCTCCTTCAAAGAATTTGGAAAATGAAAAAAAAAGTTAATTCATATGAACCACAGAAAAGTTTCTGGAAACTACCACTAATTCCCTTCTTGCTGTTCCCTTCTCAATAATTGTATGGCTTCCTGCAGTCTCTTCTGTTAAGTCAATTATATCCTCAGAGTATCAAGTAGAAACTTCTTGAAATGTCTCACACTCAAATGATGCTATTGACTGTTTACAGTGCTATTTTGTCCTTTCTTACTTTTTGGTTATTAAAATAAAAGTTGAAATGATAAATGTATGTCAATGTCACAACTCATCTGAAAGTCCTCAGTATAGCTTCCATTTAAAGAGCTGATGAATAGCAACAAGGACAATGCTTATATTTCTAATTGCTGTATTTTAGCAATCAATGGGAATTTAAAAAATTAAATGGTTTTTCTCTTTATCTCATTCATTAATAAAGATGTGCTTATTTTGGATGATGTTACACACTATGACCTTAAATGCAAATTTTCACTATGGTGTTCAGTTTTTAAAAATTGTTCACCTTGGAGAGAATTGCATTACAGTAGATTAAAGTGGTGAGAGTCATTTACCCAGTAGCAATTTGAGCAAACTTTCAGGCAAAATATTAAATGCACAATCCTCAGCTCCAGCTAAAATTCAATCACATTTTTAAAAAGCAAAATGAGGTTAACAACATATAACAAACATAATTAAAATAGAGAAATGAATTTCATTAAAAAAGGAAAGCATTAACAACTTAAAGTCTTCAATCATGTATAAAATAAAAATCCTTATTTTTAAAAGTTATTTTTCTGTTTCTTTATATCATATTATTTTTATTCATTTAACCTATGAATATTTATTTTATTATATTTGTATGTAGGAGTATGTTGTGAGTGAAGGAATGTATGTGTGCTCATGTATGAATTTGTGTGTATGTGAGAGAGAGAGAGAAGGAGAGAGAGAGTGAGTTTGTAGTGTATGTGGCATGTGAAGCCAGAGGCCAGAGTCTTCAATCTCTCCATACCTTATCTGATGGGCGATGTGTTTAGCATGAACCCAGAACTCTCTGATTTGGATGGTGTAGCTAGCCAGCTTGCTCTGGAATCCCCTGTCTCTGATTGTGGAGTGCTGGGATTACAGGCCATCCCTTGGCTCACCTCTTATTTGAAGGGTTGCTGGACATACAGATTCCAATATATATGCTTGTACAGTAAACACTTTGTCCAATGAACCATCTCCTCAGCCCAATTATTACTCTTCATTGGCTGCCTACATCAAGACACCTTTATAGGACCTGGGACTACACAGCAAAGTGAACAAAACAAAGGCCACTGTGCTGATGAAGTTTGCATTCTAAAGGTGGCGCAGGGTCCCAGATTGGGTCCATATTTTCTCAAAAGGTTTTTCTCTCTTCTATTTCACTCTCTCCCTCTCTAGGTTGACTCATCCTTTCTGACGTTCGTTCTTTTATAGCCATGATGTCTGTTTTCTTTGACCCAATATCTCCGTGATGAGAAAACTTAAACATCTATATCTTTTCCATTGCCTTTCTGGTCTAAAATATTCATATTTTCCTTTGAAGAGGTTTGAGGTAAAGGAACTGCAAAATTATTTATTTATGAGACACAATTGATCTGTGAAATTCTTACATGCAATAGATGTTGGTCACTTTTTGGTTAGTAAAATTTTTCTGCAATCACACAGCATAAAAAAGCATAGTGTCAAAACCCGAAGTCAGAAACCCAAGTCACTATAAGTAAAGGGATATTTATAAAATTACATTTGACTATAGATTTTAAAAATGTGATGCCAGCCCTTATGGTGGCACATGCCCTTAATCCCAGCACTCAGAAGGCAGAGGTAGGAAAATCAGCATGATTTCAAGGTCACTCTGAGACTACATAGTGAATTCCAGGTAAGCCTGGGCTAGAGTGAGACCCTACCTCAAAACAAACAAACAAAAAAAAACCCAGAAAATAAATAAATTAAAAGTGATGCCAAGTTGGGGCTCAGGTTTGAACCTGGCATATATCAGTAATCTTCTATGTAATTGAAAAACCTTGAAAGTTAAAAATCCTTAAGGATAACACTTCTCACCAAAATGAGTTACTAATATAAATATGCCATTTTACAAGACTTCAAGTAATTAACTCAGTATACGAAGCATATCTAAAATCAGAATTGATGGTACAATTTCTAATTGGGATGGCTTAAATCTGAAAAATATATTAAAACAAAGTTTTTAAGAGACAGAGAGACAACAGTAGCTCAATTATAACAACACTTATACAGTGTTATGCCAATATGGGAAAAAATTGAAGTGAGATAGAAAATAAGGTAGATTTACCAAGTTTTCTTCACATGTTCAGGATAGAAAATGAGTCAAATTAACCAAGTTCTTTTCTTCTGGTGCAACTAGATGTGAATTTTTGATAAAACCTTTTAACATATTTGGGGTGCATAGTTTTCTCTATTCTCTGTTCAGAGACCGGTGTGGTGGCACACTCCTTTAATCCCAGCCCTTGGGAGGCTAGGTAGGAGGATTGATGAGAGTTCTAGGACTTTCTGGGCTAGAGTGAGACTCTGCTTCATAAAAACAAAAAATGTCAAATAAAAGAAATGTTGGGGAAGATTGCTTAG
>PVHP010001603.1:31048-103780 GCA_004024765.1 Zapus hudsonius
ATATATATATATATATATATATATATATATATATATATATATATATATATATATATATATATATAGTGAGAGAGAGAAAGAGTATTTCAGAGTTTTATTCATGATGACAAAATGTGAGAAAATGATTTAGAGAAAGGGAGATTTATTTTAGTTCCTAGCTTTGAGGTTTCACACTAGGCTCCCTTGGTTTTGAGTCTATGGTTGAGGAGGCAGAGCACCATGGACAGAAGTGTGGGATGTCATCTTATGATGGGCATGAACAGAGAGGGCTTTACTCACTAGTTCCTTCCTTCATCTTTAGTTAAATGAGCCTTCTGCTATTGAACTATGCTGCTCACAATCAGGGTGGTTACCTTCTGTTTGATGCTCATCTAAATTCTCTGTAGAAATCTTGTGTGGAAACACCCTTAGAGAGACACCCAGTACCAAGCTTTGCCAAACACCCTTATAATTGCACCCAGCACCAAGCTTTGCCCAATTCCTTTATAGACAAACCAAGCTTTGCATAAAACCTTATAGGTATACTCAGTGCCAAGCTTTGCCTAAATCCCTTATAGATACACCCAGAACCAAGATTTGCTAAAATCCCTTATAGATACACCCAGTACCAAGCTTTGCCAAACACCTTATAGTTGCAACAGCACCAAGATTTTCCAAGCACCATTATAGTTGCACCAGCACCAAGCTTTGCCAATCTCCCAGCGTCTATCTGCATTCATAGGCTATGGTGAAGATTGACCGGCACACTGAGGATTGAGATTTCAAGTCTATGTGGATGAGGCTGCAAACTCCAAATATACTCCCCACATTTTCAAGTTGTCCTACATAATTATGAGTATTCTAGGCTTCACTTTTAGAATGTCTGAAATGCCTAAGGAATTAAAGCATTACAGAAGATTGCATTTAATAAGATTAACCACTCTCTCATCTCTTCCTAGGTTTATGTAGTCTGAATATGAGATTCCATATACCTGGTACATTTTCTGAATGCTTTGGGGTATAGTTATTTTGGGGAACACAAAAAAGTACAAGAATTGATGTATTCATTAAATGATAACAGCAAGAAATTCATTAAATACAAATATTCAAAAATGTATTCTGACATTTCACGACAAACGGGTCTCTTTAGAAACAATATTTAATGAATTAATCAAACAATTGAGAAAAACTTTAGCATCATTATTAGGCACTCAACATTTCCAGAGAAATTTTGGTCAAACTAATTTTCTGAACCATATTACTAATATCATCAAAACCACACTGTGGTTTGTTTCTAACACGACTTCTTCACCATTTACTGTGGATTTGCCATCTTGGCAGTTTAATCATTTCTCCATTGCATTGAAAAACTATCATTTTTGTTAGTTATCAGATGCTTTGGTTCAATGATTGCTCTAGGCTTGAAAAAGAAGGGTTGTTATGTCTAGAATATGTGATCCCCCCATTAATATGTTAAAGCCTGTCTCTAAATTGATGGTATTAGGAGCTGATTAGGTCATGATGGTATCATACTCAAGAGTGGGATTGGTGTTCTTTACAGAGCTGCTCTGGCTCTCTCACCTGCTATACACAGCTAGAAAATGTGGTGTGTACATCTGACCTTGATCTGACCTTCCTATCCTGCCAAAGTATCAACAATAAACTTTTGTTGTTTATAAACTATATTCAGTTCATAGTGTTTTCTTATGAAATTAGAAATTAGACCTTAATTGCAGCCATTTGGTCCTTATTATATCTGGCAACTGGATTTTGGATAGTTCAACCTTGGACTTATTGCTTCACTATTTTGATGTCTAATGTACATATGAAAACAGCAGTACCACAATAAAATATGAAGGTAAATACGCATGCTTATAGTAAGCATTTACTATACTCATTCACTTTAAAATTGTTCCAAAATGTTTACAAGTAAACTGCTTGACAGATGTTATTGGAATGGCACCAATGAGAACAAACTTTCTTGTTACAATTATGACTATAGAATGTTCTCTTTACAGGCTCAACTTTGATTAACTAATGGACCATAACAGTTTCTAACAGTTATGATTTTTTTCTCACAACATCATACTTGTCATTAAAGGTAGAATTGTTACTCCATATGAATTTATATTTTAAGTTAATCACTATTTCCACATATGAATGTTTACTTGCTAAAATTTCTTGAGTGACTAATTGCACTTTAAAATGGATTGTGGTATTAGGATAGAGCAGAAATAAACTGCAATCAAGTCATTGCTTCAGGATTCTAGGTCTAGTTCTGCAATTAATAACCATGCTTCATCTTGGATCAAACCTGAATCTTTGTTTTTCACCTTTTAGTTTTCCATTGTCTGTAATAACACATTGCTCTAATAAGATCAAAATGACATTCAGTCCTAACCAGCTAGAAATATCTCATACCTTCTATTCTATTTAGTAAACCTCCCAAGTAACACTGATCACTATGAACACATGAGGCCCAGCTGTCTATACCCCGGAAAGTGTTGGCTCAGTGGTTTTCCCTTAATGTCCTGTTAAGAGGAATATGTGAAGAATCTGAAGCAGATTCTTTCAGGTTGTTTCCAGAAAAATATAATGGCCTCCTGCAAAGTTTTTGACTCCTACCTAGAGAGAAATACAAATTACTGAGATTTTGGATGATAATATTGGAAGATCATCTGAGGCAAATGACTTCTAACACGTGTGATTCTATGTAGGAGAAAGGCAAAGCTAGGCTTTAACAAAAAATATCTTTTGCAAATTACTACGAGAAATAGAGAAGATATCAGCAAGGGAAAGTGTAGCAGATAGGGGTTTTAGCAAACTCTGACTTGAAGCAGAGAGAAAACTGAATTTTAGATGAGAAAGGCAACTAGGGCATTAAGAGGAAAGATGTCTAAGGGAAGAGCAAACTGAAAGGATGAATTCTAAACTCTACACATTGCCACCAGAGACATATTTTCAATTTATAGACTTGCTGAGATGGAAAGGCAAGAAGCCAGAAGAAAGCACAAAAGCATAGGCAGTTTGAGAAGAAACACCAAGTGAATTTTGTAGTACACAAAGCAACCAGAAGAAAGACAGCCAGTGCTAACCACCAATCTACTTGACACCAGCAAGGACACTACTAAAAATAATCTGGGAAAGGAGAAATAATAATTACATCAAATTTCTCAAGTTGCTACCCTACTTGAGTGAGCTCAGGTCCAGATAAGTCTTAACACTGGCTGTACCTCAGAGGGAATGTGAGTACTGGGTGTCCAGAATATCACCTCCTGCACAGGATGTACCTCTGCACTCCAGAGAGAATGTGAGTACTGGGTGTCAAGAGAGCCTCACCGAGAGTCTCAGTTATACCCCACATGTAATTTTCACTTCATAAAAATTCCAGTACTTTACAATAAACAAAAGCAAGACTAAACAAACAGAATAAATAGATTCATTGGTGGTCCAGCTTTTTGAATTATACAGGGAAAAAAAACAAAAATTACTGAAGAGATAATTTCATCAAGGAAACTCAAAAGCCCAAAACTTAAAATTTCAGAACTGAAAAATGCATGAATTAATAACTTAATAGCTTTAACAACAGATTTTACCTGAAAAAAATAAGAGATTTTGTAAAATATCAGTGGAACATATATCACATGTAACAATAATGATAAAGAATGCAGACAAAGTAAAAAGAGAAATGTGAAGTTCTAGTGTAGGTATCATTGCACTTTACAAATATTTGAGTGAGAAACCATGGCCAAAATGATATCTGATGTAATAATGACCACAGTTTCTCAAATGGATACATGTATTTAAGTGTAGAGTGCAAATAAATCTAAAAACACCAATTACACATATGATAAGCAGTATTATAGTATCAGTTCAAAGTTAAAAAAGTGAACCAGGAAATCAGGCATTAAGGTAGAAGTACATTTCCTTCAAATGGACCATAAGAGTTAGAGAAAATTTTCTCATGAGCATATTGCTCACCAAAAAAAGAAACAAACCAGAAATAAATCATTAAGGTATAAAGCGAAGCATATGTCACTGTAAGTAATAGAAGAAATTACCTACCTAAATAAGTACATTCTCATTCATGTGTGCAAAGGTTTATTATTTAAAATGATCTTACAAGGATATAGTGAAATATAGGATATATGATTTATGGAAAAGGTAAAGATATAGCAAATATGTTTATGGCCTGAACATATTGAAAATATATATTGAAGCTATAAATAAATATAGAAATAAAATACATGATGAAATTTAATCAAAGGACAGGAGTTTGTGACACCAAAGTATTTCAAGGCCATAACATTTTGTGGGAATGGTAAAGGTTGTAGTTCTTATTAATGTAGGTTTCATGTCATAAAACTAATGTAATAAGCATGAGAGTAGAAAAATATATAGAGGGTCAAAATGCTAACATAATATGAGACATCTAAATAATATTTCAATAATCCAAGTGAGAAAATCCCCAAAGGAACGTGGTGAATTATATAGGTTCGACAATGTAGAAAAATGTTAATATTATAGATTTAAATCTTAATATTCTATCTAAAGCATTATATATGCATGGCACAAATACTGTTAAAATAGTTTCTTAATAGAATACAAAAATAGAGCTTGAAATATGGATTGTTGAGTAATAGAAAAGGTATAAATACACATATACCCCTCAAAAATTGATTGAGCTTTGCACTTTAAAAATATTCAGGGAGTGAAGTGATTACTATAGTTACCTGACTGAATCCCTAGCATTCATACAAAATCCAGGAACTGTGACATGTTCTTTTAACCCCACAGTTGTAGAGGTGGAGACAGGAGGATCCCAGGATATGATAGCTACCTTCTCTAGACAAATCAGTAAGTTCCAGGTCCATGGAGTCTATCACTAAAAATAATGTGAGGAGATATTGAGAATTATATCCAACATTGAACTCTGGCCTCCACACACAGCCCAAATATGTGCATGAGCCCTGCTCACCCTCCCTGCCCCACACATATACATACTCACACATGAACACAGTAGACTTTACTTGGATCTTTTTTTTTCTATTTGTAGCATCCTCCCCCAAAAGTCATTTTGTGCCATAGTATGATATTATTAACAGATTTTAAAATAAACATTCAAACTTTGGCAAAATACTGTATAAGCATTCTTTCCTTCATATTGAATTTCCTCCAGGTGCCTAAGGTTAGGAGTACAGAGCTCATCATTTAAATATACTTGTATTTCACTTTACCTTCTCCGCTAAGTAATGTTCTAAACATACAGTTGATCCTCAATAATTAGTTGTCATTTAGTTTAATGGTTATTTCACATGAGATCCAGATACATTTATGAGGAGTAATATCTAGCTAAGTCTTTAAAACACTAGTATGAGTCAGTTATCCATGGATGATAGGAGACTAGATTAGAAGATGAAAAAGAATTTCCAAAGGAATGATAAGAAAAAAACATTTTATCAAAACCTTTGTTTTGTATAAGTTCTATGTATAAGAACTCTTTTTCTAAGGTACTTAATGCATAGTAAAGACATGTTTTAAATTGATTAATTATTTAATATCAGGGGGAGAAAGAGAGAGAGGGAATTGGAGCACAACAGTATCTCTGGCCATTGCGAATGAATTCTAGATGCTCGGACCACTTTGTTCATCTGGATTTATCTGGGCACTGAGGAATCAAACCTGGGAGAGCATGGTTTGTAAGCAAGTGCTGTTAAGTACTGAGCCATTTCTCTAGCCCCATTATAGAAATTTTTTAAAAAATATTTTATTTATTCATTTTCAAGCAGAGAGAGAGAGAGAGAGAGAGAGAGAGAGAGAGAGAGAGAGAGAGAGAGAGAGAGAGAGAGCGCGCACCAGGGCCACCACCTTGTGGGTCTGGCTTATGTGGGACCTGGGGAATTGAAGCCGGGGCCTTAGGCACTGGAGGCAAGTGCCTTAACCGCTGAGCCATCTCTCCAGCCCCCATTATAGAAATTTTTGAGCATTAGAGATTGTTGTAAATGCAATTTTAAATGACCGGCTTATTTGAAAAACATAAAATTATGTCTTAATGAAAATGATTTAGTGTTTCCTTAGTTTAGTTATAAAAAGCATCATTAAAATGCTGTTGTTGAAATATACTTTAAATTGATATTTCTTGAGTATCATTTCTCAAAGTTTGCAAATTCTATGCAAAAATACACTTTTAATTTTAACAAAATTTCTTTCTTAAAGTCTAGAGTATGCATCATCCATAGTCAAACTTTTAAATTTAGCTAAAATTAACAAATTGAACAATTATAAGTTTTATATAAAATGATAACATAAATAATTTTTTAAAATCAATGTTTTATAATTAGGCCATTGCAACAAAGTGTTAAGATAAATTTCACTTGAATTTTGTGTAAAATTAGATTGTTTATACACATACATGTACACAAAATTGAGTATATCTAATTTCTCAAAAAAAAATCAGACAGTATATATTTACTACTTCACCAAATTTTATTAAGTGTGCTCAAAATCCAAAGGTTATTGTTAAATTCAATCTCCCTATAGATGGAGGTAACTTTTCAGCAAGCTCTTCTGAAATGGTCTGACCTTTATGATAGAAAAGTGTTGATACCAAGTTAATTCCATCCTCTTCTTCCCAATAAAGTCTCCAAACTGCCTTCTCTGCTTATTCATCCCTAAGGCCTGGGCGTTTTGCTGGCCTCGCCAACCTCAACCAGTCAGTGTTCTGTCTATGATGTCAAGTTCTCCATTTAAGAGATTTCCTTGATCCCTGACTAAAGGAGACAATACAATCCCAAAGAGGTCTCCCTCTTAATCTAATCGGTGTGGATTACTGCCTCCAAGGCAACACTTTCAACAAATGTCAGGTGGTTTGTCAGATAATTCTATATCTCTATTTAAGAATAAATATAATATGTTCAATGGCTTCTTCAGGCATACTATGACAGCATGCCCCCTATCAACATGGATTGAATTTGTCTAGGAAAAAAGTTTCAGATGTCTGATATCAAATTAATTAAATAACTGGTTTGATTTTTGAAACCAAAGCTTTAGGATCTTGGCATGGTATCACGCTCCTTTACTCCCAGCATTGTGGAGACTGAAGTAGGAGGATCACCTTGGTCAGCCTGTGGTATAATGAATTCCAGGTCAGTCAGGGTTTGAGTATGACACTTCTTTACAAAAATAATCAAAAACAACAGAAAGCTTTGAACTATAAGCATAAACACTTTATTCCCTTTCTCCCTCAAAAATAAACAAGAGGGTTACATAAACAAAATAAGTTTATCAGGATGTTTTACATGTGCTTAATTCACATGAGCACGTTTCCTGATTAGGAAAATCATTTTTCAATATTTTAAAATATGCCTTACACTTGCTTAAAATAAATTACTTGTTCATTAAAAAAGTTTTGTGACTGCAGATGAAAAGCGTTCTGAAAACTCCCAAGTTTTCTTGGAACTTGTTTTATACTCATTACACCCAAATTTAAATATTTTTCCATCTAATATGTCTGTGTGACTTTTGCAAATTTACTACTTTATAAGAATGATTACATTTTAGGCTTTTATTTTTTCTAAAATGTCTGGTTACTGGATGTACCTGCTAATTAATGTACATGATTACCCAGTCATAGAAGGAAGCTCTTTTCATGCCTTTGCTCTCTCTGGTAACTAATTTTCACCCCTTTCTCTGCAGGGCTGTGATCTTTCACAGAAAATAGAATTTGTACTTCTAAGCTGTAAATTTTCACCTGGCTCCATTTCTGTGAGGTCTGGTGCTGTTCATAAACAATGTGAGATTGATAGGAAGCATCATATTAACAATTCATGAAGCCACAGTGTCCTCTGGCTCATTTAAGAATGCTATCCGGTTTATTACCATGATGCCAGCTAATGTCAGAAAACACCAAGGAAAGGAATCACTTCCTGAGAAAGGGGCATGCTTCAGACAGAAATCATCATGACAAAGAAAGGATACTCAAGAATGAAATATGCAGTTATGTCTGAGATCTTCAAAAGTAAGGAAGGATACTAGTGATCTTAAGATGATTACAGCACACAGTGAAGGACATTAGAATAAAATATATATATATATATATATATATATAATGGCCTTGAGCATTCAGTGTCTAAGTAAAATAAGCACTTTAAACTATAGTTCTGTGCTGGCTCTTTGTATAGATTTTTCCCCTGAGCTGCAATAGAATTTTTTCTTCTTCCTCTTTGCCCTCCTATATCAAGACTAGTTTACTAATTTATATTTTGTTTATTTCTTTGGGGGAGTAGCAGTGAAAATGACATCTATTTTCAGAAAGACTCTATAATGTAGAGGAAGGGGCTTGGCCATGGATAGTATAAAGGGAGGGTTAACCATAATTAAGTACATGAATTAACAAGGAACAAAATAAATAAAAACTGAAACTTAATAAAATCAGATATTAAGACTAAAATGGCTCTAACAGGAGCACAGAGAAGTCTATTCCACTTTGTTTATCCAGGCTTATTTCTGAATAACCTCTTGTAGATGAAAAAGCTGATGAAAATTGCTCAACCATATGTGAATTTATTTTGATGTGAACAACATAGTAGGTAGTTACTGACTTAGTGACTTTGAAATTCAGACAGAACTGTGGTACGATTCAGATTCCTTTCTCTTAGGGACTGGTACATCATTTAAGTGATTCTTTTAAGTGTAAAGAGCCTTATTAATACAAATACAAAAAGTCATAAATTAGGAGTGGAGAGATGGCTGAATGGTTAAAGGTACTTTCTTGCAAAGCCTGAGGGCCTAGACCAATATCCCATAACCACATAAAGCAAGATGCACAAAGTGATGCATGCATCTTGAGTTCATTTACAGTGGCAGTAAGCCCTAGCACACACCCATTCTCTTTCTACCTCTATCTTCATAAATAAATAAATACAAATATTTTTAAAGTCGCAAATTAGATAAAATAGCTCTGAAATATTGACTGTGAAAGTGGTTTTCTACAGTATGATTTAAAGTTTTTAATTATATACTTTAAAATAAATACATAATTATAGTTTTTATGAGGAGTGATGTACCTTTTAATTCAGGTATAGATTGGGTAATGTTTAAATCATAGAAGTGGACAACACATCATTTTAAAGTCCTCACATTGAATGATGCTCTCTCTCTTCCTCAGCTGGGCATAGCAAATGAGTGCTATCTTTAATATTATGATTAATTAAGTCTTGAAAACTTTTCCCTTTAAACATGCCCTATCATAATTACCAAGAGCCTGGGATGGCTTTCCCTATTATTAAAAAAAAAAAAAAAAAAACAAAACTTGCTTAGTCATTCGTATTACCCCAACTCACACATGACAATGAGAAGACATTTGACTCCAGGCCAACCAGAAGATACAAGTCCATCATCTGAGATGATCCACCAGATGACTGAAACCTGCAGCATGCATCTTCTTTAAACTGGAGAGTGAAACCCTTCAGGAAAGCTGAGAAGAACCATCTGAATGAATACAACTCACATTTCCAATGAACACTATCAGAAATTACTGAAATGTTCTCTTACAACATAAATGTAGGGAGGCAATGGTTACTCAGTGGCAGCTAATTGATAAAGCAGTAATGTGTAGGACAGAGTAAACATAACTGTAATCAGCTGGTATCATAGTGGGGAATGAGGGATGGGGAGATAGCCCGGTCTGTAAAGTATTTTCTGAACAAGTATGAAAATGTGAGTGTGATCCCCAGGACACAAAAAGAGTAGCCTGCATTTGCCCTGTGATCCTGCCCACCAACCCCTGGACTCAGGCCAGGTAAGTAAGCTCTTGCTTTGCTTCTGACAAGCCTGCATTCTGGGACCCTGCCCATCAACCCACTGACCCTAGGTGAGGCCAAGTTAGGGAGCTGCACCTTGGCTCCCCACTGGCTTGTACACCCTGAGACCCCACCACTGACCTGGAACTGAGATCAGGAAAGCCAGCACCCACTTTTCTTCTGAACCACCTGTACCCCTAGGATCCCGCTCATCAACCCCCTGACCCCAGGTGAGGCCAGTATAGGGAGATGTACCTTGGCTTCCTGCCAGGAAGTGAGCCCTGGGTCACTCCCCATTGATCCATACTTCTGGCATGCCCAGACCCCAGCCTGCTCCTGCTGCTGAAGGTTTGAGTACTCTCCCCACACTTCCTGGCACCAGAGGAACCAAGGTTGTGCTACAACCTTAACCACTTCTTGCCTTAAACTCATGCATGGGCCCTGCTGAGGGCTCCTGAAAAACCAATCACTCATCTGGAAATCAGTGGTTCACAATGTAAAAAGAACACACAAGCAAATTGCCCTTTACCAAATTCACCTAGCCCCACTAGGAAGTCCCCAATGAAAATTTCAAAGAAAGCACAGATGCAAGCCAGGTGGAGATAACAACATGTTCAGGACATCTGTGCATGATGTCTATATCCAACTTATTAAAGGAAATGGAAGTAAAAATTGATGGTTTAAGTGGAAATGTGCAGAATCAGCTCACAAGCTTCACCACCACACTTAACACTTGAGGAAAAACAGACAGAATTTGCTAGAACTATAAATGAGCTTGATGTAAACCAGCAATCAGAAGAACTCAAGAATAAGCTGGCTAAACTAAATGAAGACATAAACAAATACAAGAATAATTACCAGGACATCCTTTTAAATGAAAATGCAACTCAACAAAGAGATGGAGACAATGCAAAAAGCTGTATTGGGAAATCAAAATCAAATGGAGATATTAAAGATACCTCTAGATTCTCTCACTACCAGACTTATTAACCTGGAAGATAGAACTTCAGACATGGAAGACAAAGCAGAAGAAATACACAGGATAATAAAAATAACTTGGACAAGTTCAAAAAAGCATGCAAACAAAATATGTAGGAACTTTGGGACACCCTTAAGTGACCAAACCTCTTGGTCATGGGGATACAACAGGGGGAATAAACTCAGGCCAAAGGCATAAGGAACATATTTAAGAAAATTTACCCATTCTTGCAAAAACTTAAAACCAAAAGAAATCAGAAAGGACAATGAAGGATACTTCTCAATTACCAAGAGAACAAGTCAACAAGAGGCTATCACTATCATAAATATGTATGTACCAAATATAGGTGTACCACATTTCATAAAGCAAAACTTATTGGAAAACAAAAATAAATAAATAAATAAATACATAAATAAATAAACTCAACCTCCATCATAGTTGGAGACTTTAATATACTACTATCACCTCTAGACAGATCATCCAAATAGAGGATCAGCAGGGAAATAATAGAACTCAACAACACCAAAGATGAACTAGATCTAACAGAAATCTAGAGAACATTCCATCCCAACTCTAATGAATATAAATTCTTCTCAGCAGCTCACAAAACCTTCTCCAAAATAGACCACAGATCAGGCAATAAAAGAAGCCTCAATAAATTTAAGAAAATTGACATAACCCCTTGCATCATCTCAGAACACAAAGCACTAAAGCTGGAAATAAACAATGGGAGATAAAAACAGAAAATACACCAAATATTAGAGACAGAACAATATGCTACTAAATAATGAATGGGTAGATAAAGAAATTAAAATGAAATTGAAAAATTTCTTAATCTAAATGATGACAAAAATACAACATGCCAAAACTTATAGGACACAGTGAAAACAGTTGAGGGGAAAATTTATAGCACTAAGTGACTTCATAACAAAGACAGTGAGATCTCAAATTAATTACCTAACTGCCCACCTAAAGGCATTGGAAACACAACAATCAAACCCTAGCTCAAAACAAAAAGAAATAATTACGATCAAGCAGAGATCAATGAATTGGAAACTAAGAAAACAATTTTAAAAATTCCAAGAAACAAAGAGCTAGTTCTTTGAAAAAATAAACAAGATTGACAACCCCCTGACCAACCTAACAAAATGGAAAAAAGACTAGTCCCAAATCAACAAAATCAGAAATGAAAAGGGAGAGATTACAACAGACACCAATGAAATTTGAGAAATTATCAGGACATACTTCCAAATCCACTATTCCACAAAATTGGAGAAAAAAATGGAGAAACCTGCAAAATAAACCCAAAACAGAGAAGTCTCCTAAATAAACCTATCACATCCACTGAGATTGAAAATGTAATAAATAACCTCCCAAAAAAGAAAAGTCCAGGACCTGATGAATTCTCAGCCAAATTCTATCAAGCCTTCATCACAGGACTGATACCATTCTTTCTGAAGCTCTTTTGGTAAATTGGAGAACTTGGAATGCTTCCAGTCTCCTCTATGAAGCTATCATTATCCTAATACCAAAACCAGACAGAGATATATCAATAAAGGAAAACTATAGATCTATATCCTTGGCGGATTTAGATGCAAAAATTCTGAACAAATCTCTCACAAACTGAGTCCAACAACACACCAAATGCATTATTCACCTTGCTCAGGTAGGCTTCATCCTAGGGATGCAGGGTTGGTTCAACCTAAAGAAATCAATTAATGTAATCACATTAATTACTCACACACATTAATAAACTCAAACAGAAGAACAACATAGTCATCTCTATCAATGTAGAGAAGGCCTTTGACAAAATTCAACATCTCTTCATGATCAAAACACTGGAAAGGTTTGGCATTGGGGGCTAACACCTCAACATAATGTATAAAACTCCTAAAGCCCAAATGGTACTCAATTCAGAAAGACTTCATGATTTCCCACTGATATCAGGAACAAGAGAGGGGTGCCCACTCTCACCACTGCTCTTGAACATAGTGATTGAAGTTCTAGCCCAAGCAATAATACAGGAGAAAGAAATAAAAGTATACAAAATGGAAAGGAAGAAATGAAATTATCCCTTTTTGCAGATGACATGATCCTATACATAAGACCCAAAAGATGGTGTCGCAGTCAGTCACACACTGCTGGGATGAATCTCCAAATCAGGCACAGTTTATGGGAGGAAAGGATTTATTTGTAGCTATAGATACAGGGGGAGTTCCAGAAGGCAAAAAAGAGGCTGCTCCACTTTCACAGGTTCAAGCAGAGAGAGAAAACCATCACTAACACCATACACACAGAACACCAAACAGGCAGGAGAGGCAAAGAGAATTTCTTCTCCTTATAGCCTTAGGGTGGGGTCTTACAACCCTTCCCCAGACTTAATGGCTTCCTGAGTCTCTAGAATTTGGAAAGGATGTTTACTTCTAGCTTCTTTGAGCTTCTTTACATCCTGCACCATGCTTGCTGTCGTCCTGTAAACATCCTCAGAGACCCACCCAAGATAATTAAAAAGATCCAAGTTGACAACAAAACCTCACCATCACAGATGGTAACATTGAATTAATGAAGCTGATGAATTCTTTCAGCAAAGTGGCAGGATACAAAACTAACACACAAAAATCAGTAGCTTTCCTGTATTCAAAAAACAGGCAGATGGAAAAAGAAGTGCAATAATCACTCAACCAATTGGATCTTACCAAGCTAAAAAACTGAACAAATACCATACTCAGCAAATAGACCACCATCAGAATGGGAGACAATCTATGCCAGCTATTCCATGGACAGATGCCTTGTATCTAAATCCTCTAAAGAACAAAAAAAATTAATAAAAAAAATCAAACAGCCCTCTCACAAAATGAGGTACTGAACTCAATAGGAAATTCTCAGAAGAGGAAATACAAATGGCCTACACTCATTTGAGAAAATGTTCAACATCACTAATCATCATGGAAATGCAAATGAAAACATCAATGAGATTCCACCTCACTGTAGTCAGAATGTCAATCATTAAAAAATCCAAAAGCAATAGATGCTGGTAAGGATACAGGGAAAAATTAATCCTCATTCACTGCTGGTGGGATTGTAAACTTGTATAATCACTATGGAAAGCATTGTAGAGGTATCTTAGTAGGATGGATATAGAGCTACCTATGGACCCAGCTATCCCTCTACTGGGTATCTACCCTCAAGAATTCATGCCTCAGCACAGAGACACTTGCTCAACCATGGTTATAGCAGCTCAATTCATACTAGAAAAGAATTGGAATGAATTGAATGAATTGAAAAACTGGATGAATGAGTATCAAAGTTGTGGTACATATACACTATGGAATTCTGTGTGGATAAAAGGAAAAATGCCATAATGAAATTTAAAGAAAATTGGATGGACTAAGAGAAGATCATTCTTACTGACCTTATACAAAAAGAGAGAGACAAGTGCTGCATATTCTCCTTCATTTGTGTTTCCTAACCACGTTAAGCCTGAACATTAGGAAAACCTGTCAGATGAATTGAGAAATGGAGAAAGACGTTCAAAGGAATTGGGGGGAAGGGAAGGCAGGGGGACTTACACACCAAACTAACCAATAAGCAAGGAAACCTTATAATCCTTATTTTAATCCAGAAAGCTCTCTAGGAAACCTGGGGCATCATCAGAGAGGCCCTGAATAGGGCAGGAGGTAGACTAATCCTAAAACAAATGGCTGTGGCCTGTATTTCCTGTCCCAATTATTGGTTATTTCCCACACTGATCTGTTGATGAAAAAGACCCATGAGGTCCTCCAAATTAAGACAGGCTTGTGTCAAAGCTCTTGAATATCCACCCCGGCAAAAGGTAAGATTGCTAAAGATACTACAGATTATCATCATACAACACTGAGAGAACCTGCTTAATCAAGAATAGTATCCACCCCCCAGATGGTAGCATGTGTAGTACTGGAAAGCATTACATGAGCTGTCTGAGGAAATTGACCAAAGATATTCTGAGAAAGCAGGGGTCATCAATATACAACACTGCGTGATGCTACAAGAATTATGAAGACAGGTAGACCAGTAATGCCCAGAAGTGCTCACCCATGCAATTGTGGCACTAAATATGGGTGTGTAATCAAAGACTCATTATTTGGTTAAGAGATCTTCTCAGAAGCAGGTAACCTTTAACTGGAACTGGGATATGTGGCAATCTCAAATGAAAACCAAGAACTTGGGCTCCAAGGGGAAATGCCCACTAATCAGAGATCTACAGAAAGGATATACCCATTAGAATCTCACAGATTATCAAAGTTTGTCTCATTTAACCTATGATGAACTCACTCTCTGTTGGAGATTATGTTTGTATGTTTCCAAAGCCAGCAAGAACTGTGGACATCCCAATCCCACCAAAAGGACTTTAGATGTTACATGTCACCCACACAAGAGATGAACCACCCCTAATTTATAGAGCATAAATGAAATCTTCCATTAAGTGGTGAGATGAGCAAGAAATATACCTCCACAGCAAGTCAGATAACCAGTGAAAGGATCATGGAGACTTACACTGAGGATTTCCAACACAATCCAAAGCAGAAATCCAGAGATTCTTAAGATCTCAACAATAAAGCAGACCTAAAACTCACTAACAATGACTCAGGGCTCTAAGACAAAGAGGCGGCAGAAAGATTGTAAGAGCCATAGTGGAGGAAAGAGAAAGAAAAATCTGGCTACCTCTGGTATAATCCATATCCTCCTATCCCATGGACTGGTCCAGCAAGCCCATGTAGGAAGGCCCCTAGCAGGGTGGGAACAGGGAGGAAGAAAATGGAGATACCACAACAAAAATTGATCATACACTGTATCTAATTATTTACAATAAATTTGGAAAAAGAAAGAAAGAAGAAAGAAAAAAAGGAAAGAAAGAAAGAAAGAAAGAAAGGAAAGAAAGAGAAAGAAAGAAAGAAAGAAAGAAAGAAAGAAAGAAAGAAAGAAAGAAAGAACAAAAGAAAGGAAGGAAGGAAGGAAGGAAGGAAGGAAGGAAGGAAGGAAGGAAGGAAGGAAGGAAGGAAGGAAGGAAGGAAGGAAGGAAACAATGGAAAGAGGGGCCTGAATTTGTCGTCCCAATCCTGGGGAGGCAGAAACTGCAAATCACTGGAGTTCATTGGCCAGCCATTCTACCCTAATTAGAAGAATGCAGGACAATGGGGAATTCTAGTCCCCAAAAGATAAAATGAAATAAAAGGTCAACACCATTCCTGAGGAATGACACCAAGGGTTGTTCTCATTCTTCCATATACACTGGCAAACTTATTCACTTGCACCATATAAATATACACCTGCAAACACACACATACACACACAGAGAAAGAGAGAGAGAGAGAGAGAGAGAGAGAGAGAGAGAGAGAGAGAGACATTAATATTCCAGTTGTCCTCATGAAAATTAAGTAGTTGTTCTCATAAAAACTAAGACATATACCTTGGCCTTTACTAAAAAATAAAATGTTGTTAAGGAAGAAAAAAGAATTCTTAGGAATAAAGCTTTTCAGTTCATTAGAAAATTCTTTACAGTTTTGTGGCTTAGTGAACTAATTAATTTCTTCCACTTAAAACCTTCAATATTATTAAACGTCCTCTGCTGAAATTTACATATTTTAGTGCAAATATTTAGTTGAAATTAATTTTGACATCTGGATTAGCCCTCTTTTTTGTTCCCTGTACTAGAGCTTCAGTAGATGCTTCAACAAATCCTTCTGATATGCACATGAGGTACATCATCCACCTAGTAAGTCATGTCAATTCAGAACTATTTAGGTTTTTGCTGTCATGGCTAAACAGAAATCCCAGGCTAACTGCCATTTGGTTAAAAAAAAAAAAGAGAGATTCTGGAGTAAAAATTGTCTTTCTAATGATCCATTCCAATAATCAAGTAGAAACTTTAGTAATTTTAAATCCTCCTCAGAGATCTGACAGTAAAATCATCACTTTTTTATTAGCTGACATTGAAGTAATTTTGTCACATCTCCCAATTTGTCATGTGTTGTTTGTGATTTACTTATCGCTGGTTGTCCTAGGTTAACTTGATGCATTGATTTTAATATAAAATACTATTTTGACAATCTTTGAAGCACTATCTGTGATTAATTTCAGTGTTTACTATTCATTCTCAATTTTTATTGACATCTCTGAAAACTGTGGGATAAAAATTTATATCTAAGTTGTGAATAAGGGAGAATAAGAATATTGTTAAGAAAAGATGTGAAAAGAAATCTTGTAATTTGTCATTACCAAAGGACACTCCATTTACTATTTATGCCCTCCTAGAGTTTTCAATTTACAAAGATAAGAAAAACAAGGCATAATGGTATCTATCTTTACTGACTATAAAAGTGAAAGGACTTTTATTCACAATAATCAACGAATGATTTATCTATGAAGATCAAGCAGGATTTAGTGATTGCTTATAGGCATTTAGGTAATCCTTTCTCTATATAACATGGATAAAAACCTTTGCATGTTTACATTTAAAATAGTCAGTCTCCTTAATTTTATAAAAAGTATAGCTTATCTTATTATTTTATTTGGCATATAGCTGCAATAAATGGTTGTGATATAAGAATTGGTTTTTTTTGTGTACCAGTGCACCAATAATTTGGAGTGTTCCCAGATGCTTGTCCTATGATACTAAGAATGAAATCCACAGACCAGAAGTCTGATGCCAAGAAGTTTAAAATTTTCTAGGAAGGAAATGGAAGGAAGGACCCCTTAAGAGGGCAGAGGGCAGGAAAAGCCATGTCCTTATGACATTTCTGACCTATAGTAAAGTGTAATGATCTGGTTTTTCTCCTACAGGCCCACGAAAAATTCCTGTATTTAGCCATGAGAAAACTATTTACTACAGGGTCTATCACCCCTAAGCTATCTAGCCAATTACTGTCTCCTAACAGTTGTTTCTCTGCTTTATTATATTGTTCCTAACTTTCCCTAAGTTGCTTTTGGCAGAATGAGTTTGACCTGAAAGATATTCATCCTACAGAATGGCTTATTTCTAATAAGCTTTAAACATGGATATTATCAAAGTTATTTATGAAGTCATAAAGTGGATGATTTTCATTGCATCCCCATGATAAAAATAATACTGTTTATTAAAGGATAATCAAGGGAAAATGCTTAAAATTGGGACATTGTGTCAGACAGATATTTGAAAAACACGGTCCTTTGGTCAGTTATTGTGTCTAGTATAAGTGACCCAGTGCAAGAGGAGGATTTGGGGAACTGAAGAAGAATTGTATCGTTAGTTGGTGGACTTCCTGTGGATTCTGTAACTGACCTTTGCAGATAAATACATCTGTGACTTTCCTTGGAAGGAAAAGGAATTATTCAGCCCTTCAGATGTGTAGAATTGCTAAAGGAATTCAGTTTCAAATATTTTAAGCACAAAAATGATGAGTATTTGGGGTAAGGAATATGTTAGCAAGACTAAATGTTCTATAACCTTTACAAGCACCAAAACACCATGTTCTGCAATATACATACATACAAGTTTTATATCTAATGCAGTATAAAAAGAATATTCTATATGTTATTTATTTCTACTTTAGGTTAAAAACTGCATTGTTATTGAGAACTTTAGTATAGGCACATACAATGTTTCAAATGCTTTCTCATATGAGGATAAATTAAATGCTTAATTTTTAGCTTTTTTCTTTACTTCTGGAATTAAGGCCATAAATTATCTAATTTCAGTGGTGCTGCAATCAGAAAATTTGCATCTTAATGTTCATTATCATTCTTTCAAGTCATTCCTCAATATTCATCATGGTTTTCACATCTGTAGGGTATGTAGAAATGCACATCATTTTCAAATAAGGTGTTATTCCATATATAAATATATATTTTTAATACAGGGTATTTTTTATGTAGCCCAGACTGTTACATAATCACAATCCTTCTGCCTCAGCCTCCCATTGTTGGGAATCACTATTCCCCGCTCTATTTGTTCTGTGGTACGTAATTCTAGATTATCACCTCTTTTGTATGGGGATAGATTATTTTCCTGTTTGAAAATTGATTGATGACTTATATCATGGCCAGTATGTAATATTCTGTGTGTATACCTGTATGCAGCTGTTGATTTTAGCATTGTCCAGATGTTTTAAGGTTAAGTCAATAATGTTGATTATTTCAATTCTTTCATAACTATTTTTCCTGTTTAGTCTATTTGCTTTTACTGGATTCAACTCCAAGCCCAATTTTGCTTGACATATTTTGAGGACATATTATTAGAAGCACAAAAATTTCTTACTTCATCTAATTTTTTATCTTTGTGCTGAGGAAACAGCTCACATGGTAAAGTGCTTGGAAGCACCAGGACCTATGTTTCATCCCCAGAACCCACATAAAAGTAACAGGTGTGGTGGCTTGTTTATACTCTCCAATGATGGGGAGCTGCAAACAGATCCCTGGGCCTCACTAGCCAGCGAGTTCAGTCTATTTGGTGAGATCCAGGCCAATATGATATCAAGCCTCTAATGAGATAAATGGAGGTCCTGAGGTTGGCAGCTAAGGCTGTGCCAGGCCTTCAAGTGCACACACACATGCATGACCACCCCAACAGGAATCTCCACATATATACAAACACGTAAACACACATAAGATAATGCACCTTCAGAGATGTTTCTCTCCTTAATTTCCTGTCTCATGACATCAGCTTAACTAATTCCACATTTGTGTTTTTATTTCTTTAAAGTTTTTCTCCTCTTTCAGAATTTTAGGACTTTACAAAATAGGCTTCAGGTTTCCCTTTGTTTTACTATCAGCTTTGTTAAGTAATTGTATATAAAGTTTATATTTTATAGCTAACCTGCATTAAAAATAAAATACCTGTACATATTGTACGATAGCTGGATCATTTCTTCAGTTTATATAATGTAATTATGTACAAATATGAGTTTAGTCAATATTTTTACTTGTTTTTTCCTTGTTTAGCAGTTTGTGTTTACTATCTATTCTTTTCTTCTTATTATTAAAATTATATTTTTATTATTGCATTTGACTCTTTCTCAATAGTAGCTAAAACAAATTTATACAGTTACCAAGTCTTAATTAAACATATTTATAAAATTTTAGTACCAGCAAAAAATTGCAACATACATCTGTAACTTATTAAACTTGCATAAACTGATACTTTTAGCATTTCCCAAATGAATATAAGACATAGAAATATCTGGAATCCCTATATATTTCCCATAATTTTTACCGCTATTGCCACATAAAGTATATATAAAACCAAAACCTTAGTATTTTTCTGATTGTTAAAATTGGCTTCTATTCATTTACAAATTTATTCTTTCAATTTTCTTACTTTTGTGAAATAGGAGGATGTCATTAGCTCAGACTGTACATGAATTCGCTATGTAGCAGACTTTTGACTTCTGATCCCATTGCCTCTACCTCTGGAGTTTTGGAATTATAGACCTGAACCACCACGCTGGTTTATGTTCTAGAAATCAAATTCATTACTTTGTGCATACTGGGCAGGCATTCTACCACTGAGCCACATGTTCAGATTCCTTTTTTCCCATTGAATTAATAGTTTGCTCTCTGAATCTTTTGCCTTTTGCTTGGAAAATAAACCAACAAACAACACTCACATCTCCTTTTTTTCCCTAATAATCTTTACATTCTCTTAATCCTAAAATTGTTTTAAATACAATTCCTTTAATACATTGTTTAAAATTTTTAATTAACAATTTAATCAGTTATCTACCAATTGTTCAATATTCTAATTGTCTTATTAATATCACAAATTCTGTTATGATTATTTTTTTAGCTTTGAATACAATACACAAGTACTGGGGAACTACTTTTAACTTTGCTTCAATCTGTGGTTGTCCTTCATTCTCTGTTGTTTATCTTTGCTGTGAACACCATAGAAAAAGCATTCTATTTTTTCAGAAGAGTTTATTGTACTCCTGATTTTTCTGCCTGCATCTTATGACCATGTATAAATATATCTCTCTTGCCATTTTATAGCTTTAAAATTGTTATGTGCATTTTGATTAATCATATGCATATTTATTATCTTTTTAGTCTAATTTATCAGCAGTATAATACATTAAGAAGTAGATAATCTATTTTGTGATACTAGCATCAGCTGATATGCAATGCCTATTAATTCATTTGAGGATAAAATGAAGAATGCAATTATATCATTTTTATTCATTTATCAGCTGGAATCCTATGATGAATACCTAGTATTCATTATTTTTGAGCAAAAAAAATCTTGGAGAAATTGATTTCCTACTTTTTTTTTCAATGATGGCAGAATTCAGTTTCTTGCAATTATAGGACTTATGTCCTCATTTTCTGGCTGTCTGCACATCTGTGATGCTAGGAGGAGCAGCCACTGCACTTGCCCCTGTCTTCCACATGCAAAACCAGCCACGTGAGATGAGATTGAGTCCTTCCCAGGCTACATCTCTTTGGGAAAGGCTTTCTGCTTCTTACAACACAATGTCACCAAAATAATGGCATTCTTAGGGTAACTTTTAATAAAATATTGATGTGTAGATATAATTATAACCACTGAAAAAATCAAATTTTTACATTTTTATTGTCAATAATTTGATACATTGTATGAGCAAATCTTGTGGTGGTATCCCCATTCCCAACCTCTCTGTCCCCAACCTACTGGGAGCCCTCCTCAGTGGGTATACTGGTTCATGGGGTAGGGGCTTACACAAGAGGTAGCTTGTTGTGTGTTGTTGAGGGGGCGATGTCTCTGGATATTCTCCCCCATCCTCAATCTTTCCATGCCCTCTTTGGCTCAGCTCCCTGAGTCATAGTGAGTTTTAATTCTGCTTTATTGTTGAGATCTTAAGTGACTCTGGACTTTGGATTGTGTTGGGTATCATTGGTGTCTGTCTCCATTGTCCTTTCCTCGGTTATCTGACTTGCTGTGATGATACATCTCTTCTTGTTTATCTCACCAGTATCTCATAGGCTTCCTTTGGGCCCTATATGATATCTATTTTTAATAAAATAATTTTATTTATTTATTAATTTGAGAGAGAATGAGAGAGAGAGAGAGAGAGAGAGAGAGAGAGAGAGAGAGAGAGAGATTCACGAGGGCTTCGAGCCAGACACATGCACCACCTTGTACATCTGGCTGTACATGGGTACTGGGGAACTGAACTCAGGTCCTACTGCTTAGCAAGCCAATGCCTTAACCACTAAGCAAATCTCTCCATCCCTGATATCTATTTTTAATAAATAACTTAACCAGCATTCTTGATCACATTGTTAATCTATAAACATAATAGAGTACCAGTAAAATATATATTTTTAAAATAGAATTAAGTGCATCAACTGATTATAACATATTTCATATTTCAAAATGCTACTAAAATTATTAAGAAAATTAAGAAGCAAGATTAGAATCAGAAATGCACACAGATACATACACATATATAAATTTGATAAATGAAGAATAGAAAATAACTCAGAATTTTATTAGTGAAGTTTTTCTCACATATGAATGGAATATAAATGGAAATTTTTAGGTAGATGTGGAAGATCACTCCTCTCTCTCTAATCAATTATTTTCATGACATCTTCTACATATAGTTACCAAGGCCATGTTGAAGGTCAAGTACTTTGATTCAAGGAAACATCTCATTCAAGAGACCCTCTAAGACCTCAAAAATAAAGCAGCCTTAATACTCACCCACCATGACTCAGGGAACTGAGCGGAAGAGGGGGTGGGAAGATTGAAAGAGCCATGGTGGGGGAGAATATCCAGAGACATGCCCCCCTAAGTAACAACATACAAAGGGGGGGTGGAACCTGGTTGACTCCTAGGATATGTATAACCCCCTACCCCATGGATTGATCCAGTTTGCCCATGAAAGAGGATACCCAGCTGATTTGGGACAGGGAAGAGGCAAATCAGGGAAATGGGGATACCAACTCATTATTTGTTCATTCAACATATCTAAGTATGGACAATAACAAATAAATAAATAATTAAAAAAGAAAATACATGAAAATACAGAAAAAACTCATAAATATTACTTGACATTATTCATTAGTAAAAGAAAATTTAAGATATCCTATCATTGAATAAATACAATGATAAATAAAATACAATGTGATTTTGTATCATTTAGAATAACTAAAATAATGATTGTCCCTGATATCATGTGTTGTCATGGGTGAAGTAAAAATTCTCTGTTATTAGTGGCAATTCAAATGGATGTAGCTACTGTCAGAAATCATATTTCCCTGTAACGTTAAACAAAATTATACTACTCATCAATCCTACTATTAGGGATTTACACAGGGGAAATTAAAATATATTTGCACAAAGGCTTTTCATCAAATGTTCATAGCAGCTTTATCTGTAACAGCCCACATATCTATCAAGTAGCTATTGATTAAACAAGTTGTTTTTAATAAGAGGATACTTCATAGAATTAAATGAAAAATCAGAGTGGCAAAATTTAATTACTAAGCAAAAATTGTAGAATGAGAGTAAACGGGTACAGGACACACTGAGAGGTGAATGAAAATTTTCTGTATTATGGGGATAGTGTTTAAATTGTAAAGGGATTTAAAGGAATATAAAATCATGTAACTCAGATCTTCTTAGAAAATGTAATCCCTTGAAAATAAGTAGCTGAAAATAGAATTCTATCATGTCTCAATAAATTTAAAATTATTCCTATTTTTTGAACAAAGAAACTATTATAGAGAACAAAATTCATGTAAAATAAGCATTGGTGGTCAAAAAATCAACACCAAGAGAAGAAGAAGGTAGCATGTCCACCAAGACATAAAATGAGAATGTGTTAGTTGATGAAGGGCTTATATTGCAAATTCTTACAAGAATAAGTACAATTAAAGGGTGGCAACCCATTCCCATTTAACAAAAAAGTGTTGGCAATGAACTTACACTTAGGCAATAAAGTACTAATAAAGAACATGAAAGTTGATACCCAGTCATTTGTAAAAGGCAATGTAAACTAAGATGACACACTACTCCACCCTCACCATGACAGTTACATTTATAAAAGATAAAACAAAACCCAGTTTCTATGACCATTTGGAGTAAATGGAAATCTCTTACATGTATTAAGGAATGTGGTGTGCTACAGTTGTCATGGAGATGCTTTGATAGTAATGAATTTAACAGGTAAGCACTATACCTACCCCATAACAATCCCTATCCACATAATTATGCATAAGGGGAAAAAAAGCCACACAGAGCCCTTGGGGCACTTTTTGAAAGCTAAAATCTGGAACTAACACAGATTCACTTGACAAACGAATGGGCGGTGCAGTATAGGGACAGGAATAAAAGTGAAGAGGGGGGGGGGAGGTAAACAAAATGAAAGATGTTTTAAATAAGCCATAAAATAAAACATGTAATTTTAAGACAGCTGAGGCATAACTAACATATGCTAGTGAATAATTCTGTGCATATCATCCACAAATTATTGCAGAAAAGCCCAGTGCCAGGAGTGGGCTCCTTCACAGTGAATAATTGGTCTGAGAGGCCTCTAAGCTGGCCCAAACCATACAAGCTCTTAGCAATGCTTCTGGCTGCTCTTTTGTGTGTGTGTGTGTGTGTGTGTGTGTGTGTGTGTGTGTGTGTGTGTGCAGTTTCCATGTATGGAACTTGGGAACTGCAGTCAACCAAGTGGTGAAGGCAGTGTATCGACACGTGTAATAAAGGAGCAAAACAAAAATGCCACTTCTGTGAGACTTGTGGGCAAATCAGAGTGGGCCTTGGGCCAGGGTTACATTCACAGCACACAACAAGTGCAAAAGAATGGAATGTCATGGTGGGGGTGACAGCTGATCCTTCTTGAGCTCAGAAGACCCACGATCAGCAGCACCTGCTCCCACCACCCTGACCCCTTCTACTCACTGAGCCCCCCCCCCATTGGACTTTATCTCAGAAGCCACTGCTCAACTCCAGGGAACAGGAGTCTTTCCTCCAGTAGGTCTTACAGTCTGGAAGGGGCAGAACCTCCAAATCAAATGTTAAGGCAATAAATAAAACTCCCAGCTCAGGGGAAAAAAAAAAAACACTGACAAGGTCTGCAGGGTGGG
Organism: Zapus hudsonius; assembly: GCA_004024765.1. Lineage (NCBI taxonomy): Eukaryota > Metazoa > Chordata > Mammalia > Rodentia > Dipodidae > Zapus > Zapus hudsonius. Next base: position 55,892 of record PVHP010001603.1, read on the forward strand.
CAGGATCCATGCAAGGACCATGGTAGGAGGGTGGGAGGACCAGGCCTGACACAGACTCTACACCTGTGTGTGACCCCAGATGTTGTGCGTGGAATTGAAGTCAGAGTGCTTAAGCCCAGCCTCTTGTCCAAAACCATACAAGCTGTCCCCAATGCTCCTAGTTGCTCACCAGAAGTAGATGATGAGACATTTTGCTGAAGTCACTGCCATCTAGAAAGACGCTTTTATAAGGAAAGGTGAAAACAACACTAATCTATGGGCACAGATATACATATTTAGGGAACGCTTCAATAGTCACACATCACAGCTATTCAACCAAACAATAGTAGTAACTTCCTTCTTAGGGACCTCCTTAGCCATAGGCCTATGACTAGTAAGAGACATGAATTCCTTCCCATGAATTTGAGGACTCTTCCAATCAGAGAGCAGTTGGTTGATCCCATAACAGACATGCTACTATTACACCAATAGTTGCCTGGTGTGTCACAATAGTTCTCAGGGTCCACTATGAACATTGATGATTTTTCTCCCCTAGCAGGATGCACAGCGTTTTCCATCACTATAACAGCTTGCCAGCTTGATTTTTCAGTGTCACGCAACTGAAATGTGGCGTAGTGAAATTTTAGTGTATTACATGCAATGGGGTATGAGTCAGCAAATATGAATTAAGGAACAAAGTGAAAACAGCGCTAGGATTTGTATTTCCTTTCTGAAAAGAAAAAACTTCATGATGAAAAGAATAGTGTTTTCCAAAAGCTGGGGAGAGATGTAGTGAAGTCTTGTAGTTCAATGTTCCCTGAATTTGTCTGGATGCAAATATGTTTCCATAGCAGATAGTACTTTCTTTCAATGACTATTTTAGCATGTGCTGGGATGCTGAAAGTGTCAAGTGGCTTACATCCTGTTGTGGTCATTTTTCTAGTTGCTGCACAGAAAGAACCCAAACAAAAGCAGCTTGTTGAGGAATGGGTTTATTTGGCTTATGGACTCGAGGGGAGACTCCATCCTGGCAGGGAAAATGATGGCATGAGCAAAGAGTGAACATCACCTCCGCCAAGCACTGCAAACAGAGGCAGGAAAGTGTGCCAAGCACTGGCAAGGGGAAGCTGGCTTATAACCCCAGAAGCCTGTCCCCAACAACACAGCTCCATCATGATTGTAAAACCCAAATTGCCATCAGCTGAGGATCGATTACCCAGAACACAGTCATTTGTTTGTGGGGAACCATGACACATCCTATTTGCTTATATGATCTCTCTCTCTCTCTCTCTCTCTCTCTCTCTCTCTCTCTCTCTCTCTCTCTCTCTCTCTCTCCTCTCTCTCTCCTTTTGTATCTCAATCACTTTCTCTTCCTGACTCTTCACTACTTCAGGCTAGATGAACAGATGGCAAACTACACTCTCAGCTTACTCTACCCTCCCTGCTTCTCTTAATGCAGATAACACAGTGTTCTTCCTGGTGACTGGAATTTGCATTTTCTGTCTAAAGAACCAAGGATGAAAATATGCCGTTTTCCATGTGACTTTGGTAGGACACAAGATCACAGTTCCACTTCCAGAGCAGCAGATCAACATGGAGTGGATCTGAGTCAGTCAAGAATCATATGGACACCTGCCAGTATAGTCAAGCTCTCTATGTGAGGAATCCTCCTTGGTTAGTGAGGTAACCAGGCCTTTGGCCATTTGTAAAATAAGTGAAATATTTCCAAAAGACACAGACCCTGGACCATCCACCACATGAAGTATTCTGGAAAGACTCACTCTAACTAACACCCAAGTCCAAGGCAGGTGTGCTTACCATCAGTTACTAAAGCTCCATTTTTGCTGGGAGTACCATTGCATTCATTGGATGTCTATAGTTAAAATGTTGGGGGTAAATATCAAATGAACCAGGAAGACAGAGCGGATGACACAAATGACTTTTCTAGGTGAAACGATGGGCCACTTGAGGAATCAATTTAGCCAATTTTTTCAAAAGCATTCAGCTTAAGACTGAAAACTGATTTTTTTATAATAGCTCCAAACTGGAAACAACACAAAAACATGTCAACAGGTAAAAAAGATGAAAAGAGTTAATATTGTCACATATTTAATATGATCAGCAATAAAATATGAACTCTCTGTAAGTGTGTCATGAGAAAGATATCAAAAGTATTTTTAAACCAAGAAATTATAACTGCATACATCCTGTTTTTAAATTCAATTTTTATGAAGTTTCAAAAAAATGCAAAATTGATCTATATTGGTAAAAAGATTATAATTACACATGGGAGATTAGGAATAATTATGACAGAGGGAAAGACATGAGTCGGGTGTGGGAAGACAGGTATGTCTGCAGATTGATAAGTTTGGAATTAGCACTGGTGAAGATTATAGTCAAGTTATCACACACATCTTCTGAATGGCAATTCATGTTAATGCATGTAATTCATCCACCACTAAATTGATTACATAATTTAAAAGAGAATTAAGATATACATAAATTGCAATACCTAAGATATATTTAAGTAAATAATCTTCAAAATAAAACTAAGGAGTAAACCTATTTTGGCAAAAGAATTAAATTTTGTGTTTAATTTTTAATTTTAATTGTGTTTAATTAAATTTTAATAGAGATTTTACTTGTGTGTACTTGTTTGTTATACTATGTATGGTGTATATGGTGCATGCACGTGCATGTGAATATTCCTGTCCATGGATGCACACACATGCAGAGGCCAGAGGAAGATAGTTGATGCCCTGTGGTATTGGTCTTCCACCTTACTTCCTTGAGGCAATGACTCACTGAATCTGAAGCACCCTGTTTCTTTGTTAAACTGTCTGCCCAGTGAGCCCCACAGACCTCTTGTTGCCATGACTTTCAGTGCTAGGGTTACACTTACAAACTCTTACAGAGTGAGCCATCACCCTGTTCTGACTTTACAGAAGATCTAGATAGAATATTTATGGATAACATTTCATAATGTTTGGAATTTGATTTAAAGTAATTTGACAATGAAGGAAATGAGAGAGTAAACAAATTGACATTTACATCAACTGTTGTAGCTGACAGACAGGAACCGAGTTTCAAATAGATTGTATATTTTTCTATTATTATTGACATTATGCACATAAAAAGACAATGAAAGCGAAATAATATTTATTGGTGGTAAAATGGAATAAATCTCTTTGTTTTTAATGTATAAGATGTATGCATGCATACTGATATATAGGTGGACAGGTGGGGGGGGGCGAGAGGTTTTGTACCTGTGTGTGCATATAGAAGTCAAACTTCTACCTGAAGTGTCTTCCTCTATCACTCTCCACAAATATTTTCTTGAGATGATGTCTCTTACAGAACCCAGAGTTTACTGATTCTATTTGACAGGCTAGTAAGCAAGTCCCAAGATTTTCCTGTCATTTCCCCAGTGCTGGGATTACTGGGGTGTATCACTGTTGATGCCAGTGAATCTAAACTCAGATCTTTATGTTTGCAAGACAAACAGTCCACTGAGCCATATCCCCAGTCCCAAGAATAAGATCCTATAAATTATATAATTAATTTAGAAAAATCTAAGCTTCTTTAAATAAAATGCCTTCTTAAAATTTTAAATTAAAAAAGAGACTCTACAATATCAGTAGAAAAAGGAACTTGAGATGTAATTTTAATGTAATACTACAATACATACTATTTCAGCATTGATAAAAAAGTAACTATAATTATGCAATAAATGCTAAATTTCCAAATTCATAAGAGGTATACTTTATATTATTTCTAGAGCTCAAGATATTTCATTGAAGGTTATACTTTATAGAATATCTTTCAAAGATATATATTATATTGACTAAGTCATAGAGGAAATTTAACTTATAGTGCACCAAGCATATCTATGCACCAAAAACGTCTATTTTAAAAATATTTTTATTTATTGAGAGAGATAGTGACAGAGAGAAAGAGGCAGACAAAAAGAGTGAATATGGACTCACTAGTGCCTCCTGCCACTACAAAAGAACTGCAGATGCATATGCCACCCTGTGCATGGGGCTTTATATGGGCAGTGGGGAGTTGAGCCCAGGCCATCAGGCTTTGCAAGCAAGAGCCTCTAATGCTGAGCCAATTGTCCAGCTCCCACCCCCAAACACATCTTGTAGCTAGTCTTAAATCCTTTGATTATTTCCTGTAAAGACGAAACTGATTATACCAAGAATAAATCTACAATGCCTCTCATTTTTATCTAGAAATTATATATCATTTTTCATAAATTTCATCCAGGATGCTCATTATATCTTGGTTCACTCAAGGGCAAAAAGCTATTGTTGTTGTTGTTTTTGATGGTGGGTTGGTGGTTGTTGTTCACTGCATCTAATTCTTTAGTTAAAGAGACTCCTTTCAAATCAGATCTTCTGTTAAAAACATAGCCTGGAATCAGTTCTTATGCAATCCTGCATGAAGTCTCCCCGGAAGCATAGAAGATCTTGACATTTGACTTTCTGAGATGACTGTCTCTCTGTCAGCAAGCTGCCTTAGTCCCTTGTGTCTAATGTGTACCTTCCTCCTCTTGTGGGTGGAGACTCAAACAGGAAGCCACAGTCACCTGCATTTGATGCCTTTAGCATAACCCTAGGTCTCTCCTGACAGTACTAATGTCTTTTAAGAGGATTTCATCTTTGTTTCATGAAATAGTACCTATTGCCAAGAATACAAAGGATATGAGATATTCCAAGAGTTCATAAGGTATAGAAAAAAATATCATAATGACTATCTGCAAATTTCTATATTTGTCAAGCCTCCCATTGCATCTTGATGGACATTGTACTTGGCCCAATCCTTACTTTTTACAATGATTTATATCTAGAAGCTTTTGTTTTTGCTCATTGCTGTATCAATTGTGAATGATTTTTGAGTTTTTATAATATGGTGCTTAAATATAGAGAACATTTTCCTTTCACCCAAATTAACAGCAATGCATCTTAAAAGGACTGCAGTGTTACAAGGGTTTGTGTGTGGAGTTTCCCAAGCTGTACATGAATATATCATTTGTGAACCACAGTGTTTCTAAGGGCTCTGTTAGCTATATGTCTTCAGAATGCAGTGGGCTTCCTGGTGAATCGTTTACCTCAGCTGTGCAGCATGGATTTCAGCAGCATAATTCGGACTGACTTCTTCAGATATTATTTACTCTAACAACACTTTCAAAGAAGCAAGATAGCATGAAAAGTATACAATTATTGCAAAATTGATAATGTAGAAACCAAATTGAAACATGTTGCAATAAAGCATCACATAGGTTACTCTCTGCACAAAACGTGCTTGCTGGGTAAACGACAGGCAAGTCCAGGGAGGGTAACAACAGTAAGGGCCACTCCTAAGTCTGCCTTGGAAAATGCCAAGTGAGTATGGGATACCTAGTGATATTTTTGTCTTTGGCTAGATACAAAAATGTCTTCAACATTGTGTTTCACCAATTTAATATGTTGTACAATATTAAATTAAGCTTGAGGAGAAATTGTTTTTGTCCCATAACACAAATATGTGTGTTTAATGTTCAAGCACAAGAGTGTTTACTGTGATTTATAAACCATATGCTTCTGTTTTTGTAAATAATATTCTTTTCAGTTACTAGTATCCCTTTCATGGACTAACATAATCTGTTTTTTTTCATAACAGTAAACCAGAGAGATGTTGAACTTGTTGTTTGTCTGAGAATGACCTTGAACTTTTTCTGTTTCTAATCCTTCCGCCTCCCTCCTCCAAGTGCAGGCACTGAAGGCATGTTTCTTCATGTCCAGCTATTTGCAGTGTTGGGATCAAAATCAGGGCCTTTTGCATGCCAGACAGTCACTCTTCCAACTGAACCCTATCCCAGGGCCTGTATTTCATACTGTCTTTTAAAAGACTTGTGGAATTTTTCTGACATGTTTGAGGAGACATTGATTTCTCTTTTAAATAATTAAGAAAAAATAACTTTCTCATGACAGCATATTATAAATGAGAGTTTTGCCCTTCAGTTGACTTCACTTTAGTCTTTTTTTTAATGGAGGCAAGATCTCACCGAACCCCTGAATAATCTAGAAATCACTTTTTACCCCAGATTGACCTGAAACTCATAGTGATTCTCCAATCTCAGCCTCCTGAATATTTGGAATTTAAGGCGTGAACCTCCAAGCCCAACAATTTAACTTTCTACTTACTGCTATCGGATACTTTATTCTTTATAGAAAGCCTTAATCTGAATTTCATTTAATTATGCTATTAATTTGGTATTTGTTGACAAGTATTTTATTGCTGAAGATGCCTTGCTGCTGATGCAGACGTGCTTTAAGATGGATGTGCCCATAGTTGCTAAAAATATGACTCACATAGTAGCTCTCTCATATTGTAGAATGAGTCCTTGGTTAGATTCTTAATCCAGCATATAGGAAAGAATTAAGGTCAAAGGTGACCCCTTTGGGATTTATTCTGTTTTCCAGAAGAGACTGGTGGCCATTGGGGCTAGATTCCTCCCATGCACACAACATTTAGTTTAATGTTTTGAAAGTGAATACTTACCACTGTCCTTAGTTTCCTTCTTGGGTAGTGCTAATCAGAGATAAGAACTCTTTTCTTCTTTGTTTTATTGACAAAATTTCATTTACATTTCATATAATACTGAGATAAAAAGGGACATTTCCATTTAAGTATATAATATACTATAAGTATACACCCTCCCATATCCTCTACCCTCATTTCTCCCCAGCTCCCTGACATTATTTCATTCATTCCTTGTGGTGGTTTGGATATAAAATGTCTCCCATAGGAACATATGCTTATGATTAAGCCTCATATTTACTCCCCAGCTGGTGAGCCTTTGGGAGATGGAGCCCTGCTGGAGGAGGCATGTCTCTGTGGGCAAGCTTTGAAGTTTATAAATTCACCCCACTGGGTGGTCGGCTTAGTTCACTCTTGCTTTGTGGAGACGTGACTCCCAACTCTATCTGCCATGCTTTCCTTGCCATGATAAAACTTCTCCATAAAACTGTTGTAAGTGCTTCACCTACTTTTTCCTCAAAGAACATATTTCATATCTTACGTTGATGCATTTGGAGTTATATTTTGTCGCAGCATGAGAAATAATCTTGGTTCATTCTTTTGCATATAAACATCAAATTTTCTCAGAAGCATTTTTGAAGATTATTTCATTTTCCCAATATATATTTTGTGCCTCTTTCTGAAAAATCAGGTGGTTGTAACTGTATGGGTTTATGTGAGGGTACTCGATTTTATTCTCTCGATCTTTGTGTCTGTTTTTGTGCCAGTACCATGCTGTTCAGGTTATTATAGTTCTGTAGTATAAATTGAAATTAAGCATTTTGATACCTACAATAATGTTCTTTTTACTCAGGATTCCTTTGGATAGTCAGGATATTTTATTCTTTCAAATTATTTTTGTATTTTTAAAGTCTATATCTGTGTATAATACCATTGGAATTTTGATGGTTTTACTGAGTATATACATGGCCTTTTTGTTGAGTATCAGTTTTTACAGTATTATTTTGGCAGACTAGGAGTTCTTGCTTGTGTAGGTAGATCTTTTAGTACTTGAGTAGGATTGTTTATCTGTTTTCTTTCTCAGGATTTTATTTGTTTATTTAATTAATTAATTAATTTATATTATTATTATTATTATTATTATTATTTTGATTTTTAATGGTAGGGTCCTACTCTAGTCTAGCCTGACCTGGAATTCACTACGAAGTCTCAAGGTGGCCTCAAACTCCCAGCTATCCTCCTATTTTTGCCTCCCAAGTAATGGGATTAAAAGCATGTGCCACCATGGGAAGGCTACTGAATTTTGAATTTGAATTTTGTATTTGGCTGCTTTACTGAACGCTTTTATCTATTGTAATATTTTTTGGCAGAGTCTCTACAGTTGCTATTGACATAATCATATCATTAGTAAATATAGATATTTTTTTCTTATCCTTTTCTAATTTTATCCCCTCTATAGTCTCTTGTTTCATGGTTCTAGCTAAGACATTAAGCACTGTAATGAAATGAAGTGGAGACACTAGATTCCCTTGCTTTGTTTCTGATTTTAGTGGAATTGATAACACTGGCTACAGGTTAGTCATATAGCTTTTATCATGTTGAGATATGTTTCTTCTATTCCTATTTTCTTTGGGCTTTGTTTCATAAAGGGATGCTGTATTCATCCTTATTCTTTTCTGTATCTATTGTTCTTATGCTTTCTGTCCTGATTGTGTCCACATTACATATTGCATTTAACAATTTGTTTATAATGAATGATCCATGTGTTCCCCATATGAAATCAACATGACTAGAGCCAAAGATATTTTCAGTATGTTCTTCACTTTATTTTGTAAGTATTTTATTGGTAAATTTTATATCTATGTTCATTAAGGAGTTTGGCACAAAATGTTTTTTATCATTATTCATTTTTATTATCAGGGAAAGGATGTGCAGAAAAGTGAATTCTATACACTATAATGTAATGTAATGTAATTATAATAGCTATTATGGAAATAAGTATAGAATCTATCAGAAAACTGACTAGGTGATCTCAAACCTCCTCAAAAAGCCCTTGGTTGCTTTCTGTCTCTCAAGTTCAGCTTTGTACCTGCATGTTAGTTAGTTTGCTCATTGATTGTTTCCTTTAATTGTCTTGGGTTTTTTTAATCTAAAAGCACATGCATTACTCCAGAGAATAGTTGTATAGATTCTCTGTTACTTTACAAATATTTAATTAAATCTATGAAATAAACCTTATGACAGAAAAACATTATTTTGATTAAGTAAAAGATATTTAAGTATGTTTTTAAAGCAGTGTGATTTCCTAAAGTAGTATAATAACTCAAAGAGACGATTTATTTTTTAAAATAAAATCTACTTTAAAAGGTGTAAAATTTATAAGATTTAATTGACAAAAAATGTTGCAGGAGTATATAGTTCAATATATGTTGAATTGATTGTAACAACACATCAATTATTAAAGATAGATGGTGAGTAGAATGAGTTTTGTTTTTACCTCATGCTAATCTCCAGATCTGTCTGTTTCCTATATAATGGTAATTCATGATCAAGGACACAGAACATATCACTTAAAGAAAAATGATATTGTAATATGAATACATGGTATGAGTTGGAATCAAAATGCATTACTACTCTGAGCACTATTTCATAATATTGGATTTTCACTTGGGCTTAACATACCTGAGTGTTTCGACTATTAAGGGTGTTCAAGGTGCTATGAGATTAGCTTCATACAAGAATCTCCATTGTGAGATGATGTTGGATTTGAAGATTACGAGTTGTTTCAAGCCTGGAGCTAAAATATATGCTTTGAGACCCATGGCTTGAGTCTACTTTACTCTGCTGACTCGAGACCATTTTGTCCTCCACATTGTAACATGTATTCCTAAGTAAGAACTCAGTGAGCTCTGTGAGTCCTTCTAGTAATTGAACACTTAAGGCAATTATTGGATAATGAATGCAAATTTAAGCCAGGAAGTCCAAGAAATAGCAACAACAGAAAAAGAGAGTAGAAACACAGTGGTAAATTGAACTAATGGTACAATTAAAGAAGCCAGCTTGAAACCTTGGATCCATTTATGGACACTTAAAAACACACCCATATTAACTGAAGTATTTAAATTAAGAAAATGAAAATTAAAATATTGAGTTTTTTCACATATCATTATCGAAACCTAGATAGAAAAAAAAAACTTAGTTGGGTTTCTTGGTAACGTGGCAAGGCACAAGATTCTGGACAGTGCATTTGCAGGTATTAAATGCTAGGGAGCTACTATTTCACCCCAGGCAGTCTCAGAAAATGATGTTTGGGAGTAGCCATGAATTAACTAGCCTTTTAAAACTTATCCCTGCTTATCTTTTTTTTTAGTACATCTGCTTTATTCCTGTTCATAAATAATTCCTTTTAATATTTTTATTCGTTTTACCAATTTTATGAATAAATATATATTCATTATATATAATATACATATTATATATAATGTATTGAGCATGATAGCTCCATTACCTTTTCTTCCCATTTCCTCACTCATTTTACACTGAATCCCTTGTTTCCAACTATTCTCTCTGCAACTTTGATGCCTTGTTATTTCTTCTGTGTTTGTGCGACCTATTGAGTTGAAGTAGAATTGCTTGTATGAACATTTCTCTTAACCAAAGGACTAAATATGCTAAAGTGGAGATTGATGTGGTGTGTTGGGTTCTATTTAGAATATACAATTCAATTCAGAAAACTTTCCGTTATGGATGTATTCAATGAACTTCAATCCTAGAAGCTCTTATCCAGCTCCCATGAGGAAATCTGGGAATTAAACATTTGAATAAGGAGGTAGAGAGCTTACCCTCACCATCTTCAAGGATGCTTTCTAGTGACCTGACATATTCTAGTAAAATTCCTATGATTATCTAACCCCTAATTTGATTGCACTTGGACATTCGATCTGTGTGGGAAAAAGAAATTCTGTCTTCCTGTCCTTATTCCTCTCTCATTTCCCTTGTCATTATACTTTTATTTCATAATTTCTTATCTTTCTAAACATGCAATTATCTAACAGAATGTAGAGGAGATATGGCAAAGCAAGGTTAGCTGGGATAGATTTTGATATTCAGCTGGTACATGGGGAATTCTTGTGCAATGCCCTGAGTCAGTATGCCCGCATAACTCTCACATAGTACATGTCAGATTAAGAAAGAAGTTTTAAGCCATAAAATTTTGAATATTTTGCTATAGATAAATAGGTAATAAATTATCTCTTCTTGTCCTAAGTATGAAAAATGATGATTCAGAATGTGATTGAATATCCTATGATTATCAATGAAAAGATTTCTGTACATGTATTGAATTTTATCTGTACATTTGTTTTACAGAGACATGTAAGTTAACGTTTCAGAGACTTTGTTAAAAGATATACATAGACAGAAGGTAAGGAATAAGTGTTATCAATATGCAATCGTTGATTTTTAGCATAAATTCTAGACATGAAACATGAACAATTTATGCATTTGCTCAAGCATGAATTGTTACACACACACACACACACACACACACACACACACAGTCTGTATGTAGAAGCAGTGACATCAGAATGGCAATTAATACACCTGACAGCAATACACACCTCCAGTGAAGAAACCATGGAAATTTGTGTAGGGAATAACTTCCTGATCATACCCCCAGTAGCCCAGGAAGTGTAACAATCACTTAACCAATGTGATCTCATCAAGCTACTAAGCTTCTATACAAACATACCATACTCAGAGCCAATAGACCACCATCAAACTGTGAGAAAAATCTTTGCCAGCTATACCAAGGATAGAGGTGTAATATCTAGAACTTACAAAGAACTCAAAAAATTAAGTAATAAAAATGCAAATAGCCCTCTCAAAAAACTGCAGCACTGAATTAACAGGGAATTGACAGAGGAGGAAACATAAATGGCCAATTCTCAAGAAAATGTTCATTATTGTTAATCATCAGGGAAATGCAAATCAAAACAACAATGAGATTTCACTTCACTCTAGTCAGAATGGCAATAATTTAAAAATCTGCCAACAATAGATGTTGGAGAGAATGTGGGGAAAAAAGGAACCCTTACTCACTGCTGGTGGGATTGCAAACTGGTACAACCACTATGGAAAGCAGAGTGGAGGCTCCCGGAAAGATGCATATAGAGCTACCAACATACTCAGCTATCCCTCTACTGGGCATCTATTCCTCAAGATTCCTTGCTTCACCACAGACATCTACTGAGTCATGTTTATAGTGTCTCAACTCATAGCAGGTAGTAATTGGAATCAACCCAAATCAAAGTTGTGGGATGTTTACACTATGGATTCTGCTCAGCTGAAAGAAAAAAAATGACATAATGAAATTTAAAGAAAAGTGCATGGATTGTAATAGATCATATTTAGTGAACTCATAGAAGAACAGAGAGACAAATGCCACAGCATATTCTCCCTCACCTGCAATTCCTAAGCAGGTTACGCTTGAATGGTAAGCAAACCTGACAGGTGAATTGAGAGAGTGACAAGGGGATGGAAGGAATTGGGTGGGGGGAGTGGGCAGGGGGAGATATACATTAATCTAAACCAACAATGAATAGATACCATAAAATCCTTTCTTTCATACAGCAAGCTCTTGTGGAGGCTAGGAGCATCTACTAGTAAGAAGGCCCCTGAGGAATGTGAGAGGAACCTTAAATCCAAGACAAGTGGCTCTGGCCTGTAACTCCCTGCCCTAGTAATTCTTTACTTCCCACACTGAGCTGTGGATCAAAGAGAACCACTAAGTCCCCAAAACAAGACAGGCTATGTCAAAGCTCTTGAATACACACCCCAGGCCAAAGGTAAGACCCTATTGCTGAAGAACAGACATTAGATTCTAGACAAATTAACCATGTTTGTCACATTTAACCTATACTAATCTCACTCCTCATTGGATATTCTGTTTGTATTTTTCAGAAGGCAATGAGAACCTTGGACAATCCAATCCCACCAAAAGGACCTGGGATAATGGCTGATACCCAGGAAGGAGATGAACCAACCCTAACTTATATAGAGCCCAAATAAAATCTTTGAGGAAGTAGTGAGCTGACCAAGAGACCTACCTCCACAGAAAGTCAGATAACCTATGAAATGGTAATGGAGACAGACACAGAGGATACCCAATATAGTCCAAAGCAGAAACCCAGAGACTCACAAGATATCAACAGCAAAACAGACTTAAAACTCACCCATCATAACTCAAGGAACTTTACAGAACAGGGGATGGAAAGATTGTAAGAGCCATGGTGGGAGAGTCCTATCCCATGGATTGGTCCAGCAATCCCGCTGAGGAGGGCCCTGAGCTTGTTGAGGAAAGGGAGAAGAGAAATGGGGGTTCCATTACAAGACTCACTCATACAATATAGCTAATTATTAACAATAAATAAACTAAAATTTAAGAAAAGGGACCAAGGTTTCTTAGACAACCAATGAACTTCAGGACCTAGTAGGAAAAATAAAAGAATAATTTGTTTTTTTTCATATCAGAAAATGAATACACTGTCATTTTAAAAAATATGGACATACCAATATGTAAATATCTGATTTTAGAGTTTCTGGTGTCACAAATTGGAAAAATAAGCAAAGCTAAATCAGCATGCAGACTTTTTACTCCCAAAATAAAATAATCATGACTTTGTCTAAAATGATACAACTAAATAACTGAAAAAAATCTTAATTCCACATAACATTCTTTAAAAACTCATTTTTGAAAGAATCTGAATCACAAAGTCACTTTTACTTCATTAACATTAAAACTGCTATACATAATATTTTCCAATGCATGTCAGAATGTGTGGGTGGAACTGTAAAGCCTTATGTAGTCTCAAAACAATTCCTTCAGATGTGGGGTAATTATTGTGGCAAGGATAATTAGAACAATCTTGACACTATTAATACTGTGATGTTCCAGGTTAACATAGCCAGTAGTGAAAGTATTAAGCAACCTCTGAACTCGAGTATAAAGACACCTATGTCACACCTCTAAGATTAGAATAGAACGCCACATATTCTCCCTCATATGTGGTCCTTAACCAGGATAACCGTTTTCATAAACTATGAAGTAGTTTAATCGGCATGACTTCCTGGTAGGATGTAAACAAATGACTTTGTTTACTTCTGATTAGGAGCTAAGGACAGATTAAGAAATGACCCCACCCAAGTCTTGCCTAATCAACCAGTGAGTTTAGGATGTCTTGCAGAAGTATAGATTCAGGTTACTTAGGGAGCATCAGTGACTCTGAGCAGTGCACCATGAAAAACCCTCCCCAGCACAGGTGATGACATGGGAAAACCTCATCCACTGAGCTCACTATACAACATATAGACATCTGGATGATCCTGGATTCTTTTCTCCCCAATGACACAGCATTTAGGAAGAGTCTTGCGAGACTTTTAAGTTTTACAAATTTCCTAACACTTGAGGGTTGTTTACTTACTAAGCCTTTAAAATTTCAGACCTTCCTGAGTCTTAATGAGCCTAGCCTTCCATTTTGGAAGAAATTGTTGCATAATACAGTCTAATAATAATGTAAGCCAACATTCAAGAGAATCACATAATATAACGAATATGAATATGAAAAGGATATGAAAGACAAGAAAATACAAAACAATTTTTTTTGATAAAAAGAAACTAAGGACTCATGACTACTAAGTCTCTAGAAGCCTAGGCTGGATCAGAGAACAGAGAAAGGACAAGGTGAAAAAATTAGTGGAGCTTGGACCTGTTTGCGTTAGTAAATAAAGTACCAATGCCAACTTGTTAAATTGTACAAATGTAAAACAATTGAAATAAAAGCTGGAAGAAAGCTCTGTGGAAATTCTGCATTATATGTGTGCATGTTTTCAAAGCTCAAAATTATCTCACATGTAAGAGTAAGCAACAAGCAGAAGCAAAGTAATGATATAGAACGAGAACACATTAATTGTAAATTTCTTTGGTCAAAATTTAAAAGCAAAATTTTCTTTTAATTTATCATTTCCTTTGCCAAAATTATTTTTACATGAGACATTTTTAAAGAAGAAATAATCTAAATGAAATGAGCGGACTTTAAATTGTTGAGAGTCTAAATCAAGAGAGATAGACATACACATTGATGCTGACTGTTATAATAACTTATTAAACAATAATTAATTGGAACATTCCAGCTCACTAATAAGGAATGTGTCTAAATTCAAGGACCTTCAGGAACAAGTCTAATAGAAGTAGAGCAGCAGCCCCACATCAAAGAGAATGACTAGCAAGCATATGTTCTGACCATTCTCTTGTGAAGCTTTTGGGCAGTTGGACACAAGGCTTGTGTAGTAGTGTCTGAGAGACTTCTTTAATAGACCCATAGTTCCAACAGCTGACACATTCAAGAAGCATAATGCTCCATAATATCTCAGATCAGTGACCTTAAAGCCTATAAATATACTGCAACTGTCTGCTGTGTCAAGAATCTGCAAGCTAAAGGATGCACAAGAACCATTGCTTGTGATGGTACAGTCCCTAAATATGAGTCTTCACGATGGAAAAAGCTGAGAATGAGCTGTCATTCTTGCTGGGTCAGTAATCAGCAATGCCTGTGTTCCTAGAAGTGTGCTGTGAGTCCTCCACACTGGGTAGCCACGGAGAAAGGAAGCTTTGTTATTCCCTTGTCCACACTCATTTCAAGAAATACCAACTATGTTGTCTTGAAGTGCTATTATGAAGGTTTATTGGAAATGCCTATATTAAAGGAGGAAAATAAATTCAGAATCTGTTTAAAAGCATACATAGGAATTTGTGTATGAATTTTTTCTTTCAATCTTCTATCATCCTCCAAATATCTACAACTCAAAATGACAATTTGTAAGATAACTGCTTCCATTTCCTATCCAAATTTTCAGCTAACATTTTTTATTTGCACATTTGGTCATAAAAATGATATCATAGTAGCAAATATTGAATAGGACAAAGCATCATTTTTCATCTTAATTACTGTTTATGATTTTCCTTGGTACTTAGAAAATCACCCAATTTTCTATTTACTCATGAAAAACAGGTTTTATCATGGATATATTAACACTATTTCAGAATTCCAATACATTTGTTATCCTCATTGTTTCAATTTGTACAGCGCTAACAAAAAAGATCTAGCAAGATGTGAGGTAACAGCTATGGAGTACTGTATTCGAACTTTCTTTGTGTTCACTACAGGCACAGAAGGAAAAGCGTGAAAACCAACAGCTATTGCCCCAAAGATTATTAAAAGCAGTTGATTAAATGGTCCAAAGAATCAGATATCATGAAGTGTATTAATTTGAACTTTTAAAATATATATTTCCTTCCTAGCTCAATCTTTAACTTGAATTATCCAACTCACATCATAACTTATCATTATTATTCAAAATACAAAACTGTGTCCTCTGTGAAGGTATTATGATGAGGGTTAGTTAGAAAAGAACAAAGACAACAGTTTAAAACTAGAGATAGAAAACATAGAGTATAAAAATAATCTCCATATAAAATAAGAGAAACAGTGATTCATTTTTAATGCAGTATTTCACTAAATAATTAATTTCATGGAAGAAAAATGCTTCATCAGCTTATTCTATAAATAACTAGATTGCGATGTCACAGACTGCTTTTAGTAATACAGTAAAAGCCATTTAACTACTATGCACTAATAAATAATTTAAGGATATTTACCTAAAATATGTGTACTGAATGATAAACTCAATGTTAAAAGATATTTGTGGAGTCACTAGGGCATTGCCTGCATTTTCTGCTTTGACAATACTTAAGAGTACACCAGAGATTTGCACACTTCACAAATATAATTATTGTTTAGATCATTGAAAACTGTACAGAAACAATTTTTAAAAACTATGCCATTAAATATAGTTTATTTAATGAATATATTACTTTAGCTGATATAACTGGGGAGTGGATATGAAATTAAAAGATCTTAGTTTGAATGTCACCTCTAAATATTATTAACTCTACATTGCATAAAGTTAATTTCTGTGTAAAACTTTTCTCTTTTTCTAGGGTCAAAACCATATGAAACACATCCAGAGCACAAGATTTCACTAATACAATGCATTATTCTTGTTAGATTTGTACACTTGTTTGGTTTGTACGCTTGTGGGGTTTGGAAGATGCATAGATTCACACATTCAACACTAGAGTCATTATGAAATCAGTTCTGTTAATTCAAAAGTTTCCACAGTGCTCTTGCATAGTCTTCCCTAGCTTCATTTGCATTATATTTTATGCTTAGGTTCATTCAGATATTCTGTAAGTGTAACAGAACACTATGCAGCATGCAATTCTGGCTTACTTCACTTAAAATAGAATTTGAAATGTTTATATACATATATATATATATACATAAATACATATATATATATATATATATATATATATATATATATATATATATATATATATAATGAGTAATTTGCCCTTTGTTTTTGCCCAATAGAAATATAACCTTCCATTACATGTAAACACCAGAGTGTCACTCATCAGTTGTAAAAATGTTTTTCTTCAATGTTTTTAGTTATTATAAATGAGGATTTCATAAGCATTAATATTATGTGACTATAAATTTTAACGTTTTAAGTAAATAGTAAGAGAATCTTATAGTGTGTATGTGTAATTTATAAAAAAATAAAAAATAAAGTTCTATTCTAACTGAATCTATCACTTTGTCACCCCAACAGCAGTGTCTAAATTATGGTTGTCATGTAGTCACTTAAGGACTTGTATTCCCAACTTTCTATTTTAATCATTACCTTTTTGGAGAAGTAAAATTTTAATAAATAGAAATGCTGTGACATATCAATGTGATTCTAATTTGCATTTCCTTATTGTTCATGATATTGCCATAGATTAATTTACTGGTTTGCCATGCAAATTTATCTGTTTAATTCCTACTCAAATCTCTTGCTCATTAATCCATTCAGTTCAGTGGCATTCCTGTTGTTGTTTGAGTGTTTTCTATATATTTTGAATAAAGTACTTTTTAAAATTTAATTTTTTTAAGAAATTAATGCCTTTATTATGATTAAGTATGTATATTTTATGAGCAAATTTTGTGAAGGTGTCCCCATTTCCCTCCAGTCTGTCCCCTACCCACTGGGGTCCTTCCTTGGTGCAAATACGAAATCTGCCCATAGGATAGGAGGTTATGAACTGCACCAGAGGTAGCAGGTTTTTCTTTCTTTTCTTCCCCTTTTGTGCATTATTGCTAAGGGAGCTGATGTCTCTGGATAGTCTCCCCAACCATGACTCATATTTTTTCTGCTCTCTCTTCCACTGAGTGCCCTGAAATATGTTGGATGAGTTTTAAGTCTGAGGATAAAGTACTTTTAATAATGTGTTTACAAATATTTTCTTTCTTTAAAAAGCATTTGAAGTTCAGTTTATAGGTGTGATAGTTTTGTTGTCAACGTGATCTTTTTAATATTCTTGGTTAGGTCTCTGAGGACATTCATAGGAAGACAGCCCTCTCAGTTGGGGGATGGATGTAAGGAAGCTCAGGGAAGTTGGAAATTAGCATCACTTCCTGGGAGGGTAATGCAGGAAGGAAATTCCAAGGACTCAAGAAGCCAATAAGTCTGGGATAGGGTTTTTTATGACCATGCCCTCAGGCTATATAAAGGGTAAGGAAATTTCCCTGGGTCCCTGCCTGTTTTGTTGGTGTTTATATGGTGTTGATGATGGGTTGGTTACTCTCGCTGCTTAGACCTGTGAAAAGGGGCCAACGTTTTCATCATTATGGAACTTCCCCTGTATCTGAAGTTTCAATAAATCCTTTCTTCCCATAAATTGTGTCTTGTTTGGAGATTCATGCCAGCAGTGTGTGACTGACTTCAACAATAGGTATATTTAATTTGTACCTTATTTCTAAGCTGTTTTCTTCAAGAATTTCATATTTTATAATTAGGCCTATGTTATACCTTATCATAATATTGTGTGATTTATTAGATTTCTAGTTCAAGACTTACTTTTTTTTTGCATAAGATCACCTAATAGTCCCACCAGTATTTAATAAGAAGTCCTTGTTAATCCAAAACACCTTTGGGTCTCCATTGCAAACCATGGTCCATCTTCATCTCCATACACTGGACTTTTCAGCCATTAAAATTGGAATATCCTTTCTAATTCTATTCATTTTCCTTCTCATTTTTCAAACTCTGATTTTAGAGACACAGATCCTTATTGTTTTCACATGTTCCTTGAAAATTAGGTAATTATACACTGTCCCTGTGTATTTCTGATAATATCTTTTCTGAAGTCTATTTTGTTTTATATGAGGAAAATGCTTCAGGGACTGGAGAGATGCTTGCTTGCAATACCCGATGGCCCAGGTTCAAATCCCCAGTACCTACATAAAGTAAGATGTACAAAGTGCCACAATGTATCTGGAGTTTATTAGCAGCAGCAAAATGCCCTGGTCCACCCATTCTCTCTTTCATGCTCTCTCTCTGAGAACGCTTCAGAACATTTAATATTGATTACATAATACATGTGTGGTTTTGGTTTTATGGTTAACTTGTATATTTTCATTTTATTTTCTCATAAGTAAATGAGTGTGACTGTATGTGTGTAATTTACATGTCATTCTTTGACTTGATGTAACTGAAATAATTCCTGAAATTTATGAGTTTAGTATATTAGAATGCTTACAAATTACTCTCAGCCTTCAATATTTGGAAGTGTAATCTTTTTATGGATGAAATGCCTTATAACTATTGATTCTAAAATAACCTAGGAAGGTTTTCTCCTTTAAGGCATCTATCTTTAGATCCAATCTTCTAAATATTTATTTATCTTATGTCTTCCAGCTTAATTTTCCTTATGAATTGGTTTTTGTCTAATCATCATAGCAGAACAATATTCAAATGGTTTTCAAGTAAAATAATTTTTATTCTGACTAAAGTCTTGCCTTGATTTTATCTTTTGTGACATAATTAATCTCATGATAATAAATTGAGAAATTGCTAAGTGAGTCACTGGGGCTGCTTCACTATACTCAGAGCAGTGTGTTTCTCTTTCTTATACTTTACAACTTTTTTCTTGGGTTCTTTATAAATTCAAGATTCCTCATCTACTTCTTGCTTAGTTTTTTTTTTCTTTCTTTGAAACAGAGCCTCACTCTTGCACAGACTAAGAACCCACTATGAAGACCAGGTTAGCTTCAAATTCATGACAATCCTGCCTCAGCTGTCTCAGTGCTGATATTATAGGTGTAAACTGCCACATCAGGTACAGTTAATCCTCTAACTTCTACCTAAAAAATAGGTAAACACAAGAGATTTCAAAAGTGTTATCATTCTTGTTACTCAGAAGTAAATTTCTACATTAAACTGTTTTCTTGGTAGCACAAATTGTTATGAAATACATTATTCTTTTTTTAAATATATATTTATTGTCCATAATGAGTTACATTATTTAGTGGGCAAACCATGACTTGTTATCCCGAATTCCCCAATTCCCCCCTCCCCATCCCTGATCAGTTGTATATCCTCCTCTGTGGGCTGTCTGTATTAGTCCTTGTGGCAAGGAATCCTGGATATCCTAGTACTCATCCCGGTCTTCCTGGCCCAAGTGTGTTGTTACTGATGGGTGCCATGCCTCCAGACCGTCTCCCCCACCACGGCTCTCACAATCTTTCCGCCCCCTCTTCCGCTCAGTTCCCTGAGTCGTGGTGGGTGAGTAATAAGGCTGCTTTAATGTTGCGAGCTTAGGGGTCCATGTGTCAAAAATCCTTGGTTTCTGTCTCAGTGGCCTATCCTGTGTTGATTGAATGACTGTGGTTATAGGTCCCTTGTTCATCATTCATTGTCTGCTGAGTTCCCTATGGATCCTCCCTGATATGACTGTGGTGGCTCCTCTCTTGTCAGGATCTCATCCATCGGCCTACGGTTGGTTGGTAGGGTTAGATGGGCCACAGCTCTCTCGTTGCATCCTGAAAAACACAAACACATTTGGCTTATCTAGAGTTGGTTGAATGGCTGTGGCAATGGGTCCCTTGTTCATCCCGTCCTTCTCTGCAGGGTTCCATATGGATCCTCCACAATATGACTGTGGTGGCTCATCTCTTGCCATGGTCTCATCTTTTGGCCTGCTGTCGGGTGGTAGGGTTATATGGGCTACAGCTCACTCGCTATATCCTGAAAAATACAAATACAATCTCCATTGGAGAGTTAGAACAGTATAGGTTAACAAATATACACCATTCTGGATTACCTAATATCTATTTTTAGTAGCCTCCCTATTAGACTTTCACATAGTGCATCTTTTCTTGGGAGCCCAAGAAGATACTATGACTCATTTATTTTTTATTTCAATACTATTTTCCTCTGCCCACTATCATTATTGATTCTACTGATAGATTTTCAATGTAGTTTCTGAGATTAAAGATAAATATTTGAATAAATTTTGTTTAATTACATTTGATAATATTTTAGCTGGAGAATATTTTCTCCCTATTGTCTTTAATTACAATTATCTCTTGTGGCAATTGAACAAAACTGGTGGTATAATCTATTGCTCCTGAGATCTTATCTGCACATGTTATTTTTAGTCTTTTCTTTAATGATGATTTGAAAATTAACCGACAGTTTCCTTGCTTTGTTGCCACAATGTTGGTGAGCATAGAAAGTTGAACTGTCTTACACTTGTGAGTATTCACAGAGGCTTCCTATGATGGTGGTTTAATTTACTTACTCATCTGTGCATTGGAGAATAAGCAGGAAAATTAAAGAAGGATTTCATGCTGAAATTTGAATGGCAAGTTAATGGTAAGTACAAATCCTGAAAGGGTATGTCATTTCTACATGATATTGTATTATGACTATTTGTAATGTCTCATCTTTTGTTACTTTAACTTTTAGATTTTATTTTCTCATCTATGAGAACAGGACAGCAATAAGAGTAAGTCTGCTCACAAGTATTTTTTTAGTTTTTTTTTTAACTCCACCTAACTTCTGGTATAGAAATCAGTAATTTTCATGGAAAGTATAAAGAAGGCAATGCAAAAAGAAACACTTTCCAAATAATCATCATATTATTCACAGTATGAAATGCTTATAGTTATGATATATTTATACCTTTCTAAAGTAACATTGTATTTGTGGTTCTTATTAGCTTTTGTGTTTGTTTCTGTTGAATCAAGGAGATTATGATTGTGTTATTTTGTGAATGGAACACAATACAACAAATTATTTTCATTAAGCTTGAATTTGACTGTGGCTTATGAGCCTAGCAACTAGGAATAAAGAGAGAATTAGCCAGGGCTTTTCTGTCACTAGATTCTGTGTCCATTTCAGCACATTCTGGGGAAAAAGAAAAACACAATATAATAGTTTCTTTGAGTCTGATCCCTTTGATATTTAGAATAATTTCAACCTTAAAATAGGCTTGAAAACCATTATGAAGGAAAATGAAATATATGTTACATAGGAAGTATCTGTTAAATAAGAAATATTTCAGTAAGCAGCCATACTTTACAAAATGTCCAAAAGAAATGCATTTTATATGCATAAAAATGCAGACAGCTATAGTTTAATGTGGAGATTGTACTCATAGCAGTCATTCAATCATAGTTTGCTTGCCATAGTCCTCTCAAAATAGGAGAGTAAAAATAAGGACATTAATTTTAGAACTCAAATACTTTTCCTTTTCATGAAATGCCCTTAGATTCTAACTGTTCTCCACTGTAAACTTGACCAGTCATGATTACAAATCATGTCCCACAGTGATACCTGAAAATGCCACTGCATCACATGAATTCTCTACTTCAATAATTCAGGATAAAACTGAAAACTAGACTTAAGTATACCCCAAATGAAACCTGCCAGACTGTCCTCATTTACCTGTCTGATCTGTTGTATGACTTTCCACTTGATTCTTGTTACTTCACTTCCATTATTAGCCACATGTACTACTACTTATTTGTAACTATTTCACTTACTTTCTGGCTGCTGGGAAATGATTCATATGTGTTGGCATATATTGTGTCCATGAATGAATTTTATCACCTATAGCAGTGTTTTAGTCAGACATACCCTGCTGGGATGAACCTCCAAACCACACATAGTTATGGGAGGAAAGGATTTACTTGAAGCTACAGATCCAGAAGAAGTTCCATAACAATGAAAGAGGCTGTCCCTCTTTCACAGGTTCAAACAGAGAAAGTACTGACACCACACACACAATAGCAAACAGGCAGGGTGGGTGCAAGAGATAATTCCTTCCCCTTTGAATAGCTTTAGGAGGGATCTTAGAACCCTTTTCCAGACTTGTTTACTCCCTGAGACTCTATGAGTCTCCCTTCTTCACTGACCTCCCAGGAAGGAAATTTCCTTTGTAGCTTTTCTGAGCCATATATATATATATATATATATATATATATATATATATATATATATATATATATCCTGTCCCCTACTGTACTGAGAGGCCTGCCTTCATATTAACAACCTCAGAGATCCACCCAAGATTACTAAAAAGTTTGTGGTGGTGCCCACCTTTAATTCTAGCATTTGGGAGGTAGAGGTGGGAGGATTGCTGTGAGTTCCCGGCCAGCCTGAGACTATAAATGAGTTCCAGGTCAGCCTGGGCTAAGTAAGACCCTAACTCAAAAAAAAAATAACCATCACAGTCAGATCATGAAAGCTCCTCCTTTTCAGTTATATATGTAATATATACTTTTTATTTTAATAATATTTATCATAATCAAATATTTTTATCATTTTTTTGGCTTTTTCACTTTGCACATTCTAGAGAGAGTGAATGAACCAGTGTGAGAAAACATTTTGCGAAGCTGAGCTTCTGTAATTGTGTTTCCTAATGATTACAAAGAAAATCAAGTGGATAATGCCTAGAAGTTACACACTGAAGCTCTGAATGGAGCTACATGGTAGAGTGCCTGTTTAGCAGGTGGGGAAAAAATTTGCACACTCAATTAATTTCCTTTTCAATCATGTTTAGCAAATCACATAATAAAAAGTGATACAGGAAATAGAGTAATTGATCTGGAAGAGGAATATTGAAAGTGATTGAGGTCAAAAGTGACTCAGATGCAGCTACTGTTTGTAAGATATTGCAACTCTAGTTGCTATCAGCATATAGTCCCTCTCTGGTTTGCAATAGTTCAAGGAAATCATAAAAGCCATACTGGAGAGATCTGTATCAAAACTGAATGTTAAATACTTACCTGGCAGGGGGGATACCATGATCACAAAGGTGGTTTTCCCAGGACGAGCCTTATCTATTGCACGTTGGATGTGCTGACGCCTGCGATTTCCCCAGATGCAGGAAACTAGACTGCATAATTTGTAGTAGTGGGGAACTGCATTCTCGCTTTCCCCTGAAAATCAAAAAAAGAGTAACTGTCAAGGCCATATTGCAGAGTGTGACACTAAAACAGTAGGAGTCTGTTCATTTCCCCACAGATTATGGCAGTAGATGGAAGATGTCCACGGAGAAAAGCAGAGTCTATGATGTTGTGATGCTGCACATACTGATAACTGACCTCTCAGTAAATAAACTGAAGACACTTTGCAGATGATAACTCTCATTTATGGAATGTTCTTAGCACAAAGCGCTTCATAACTTTTATTTGTGTCTCAAATGTAAGTTCCATTGATTTATGGGACATGTGGCCCCAGAAATCTAGTAATCTAGATTTCTATGAGAATAGAGATATTTCACCAATTTACTGTTCACCTTGTTAGATGATATGAAACCCTTCCTTAAAAGTCCATCTATGTGGTAAGACAGTGTTGCCGAAGAAAGCAGATATTTTAATTACAGGACACTCAGAAACCAAAGTGTAGGGGAGCTGGAAACCTCCTCCCCATTGACTAGTGGATGTAGTGCCTCAAAACGCTATGTAGTCAGATGGGGGACGAGTCATCATCACACTTACCCAGCAGTGGACCCTGGAAGCTACACAATGGGCCAGGTAGGTATGATGGGCGTGCTAGCGGAACAGTGGCATTTTTATTATGTGGAAAACCCACAACTTTCAGGTGGTATTTGTGGCCTGCCCCATGGGAGGGAATTCATGCCTGATACTGAAAATAAAGTCAAAAAGCCGATAATTGTAAGGCCATATAGAGAGGAAGCTACTACTGATGCTCAGTTATGTGGATGTATTATTTCCACCAAATAACACTCCAAATGCTTACCTTTATGCCCATTTATTAATGCTGCTCTACTTTTGATTAAAGAAGTTTCTCTTTTCCGATGGTGGTCTCTGCTGGGAATACTAAAATCTCATCATTGTGCTGAGAAGTGACAGTTGAGAATTTAGCACTAAATGAGACATCTGTGTCACAGACTTCATGGCTAAAGGACCATAATGGAAGAAGTGGCAGAAAAATGTAAGAGCCAAAGGATGGGGAGGAGTGCTTTGCAATACTGTCTTCCAATCACAAAGAGGTCCTGGTATTCATGACCTCTCAGTGACTGTCATTTTCTGCACAAGACCTGTATAATACTGAACCCATTAACCAGTTATTCTGGATGATGGAAGAGAGGGAAAAAGCCATGAAAAGAGAAGAGAGAGTATTAGGAAAGAAGAGGGGGTTCAGTGGAGGAGTTGCAAGGCTGGTGGGAGAGGTTATGTAAATTTTTATTAACCATTTATTTAAAATCATTTTAAAATTTATATATTGATGACTGGGTCATTATGGTTTGTCTGGTGAGGAAAGAAATGGCCTAAGAACTCACAGAAGGTATTCCAAATTACTCTTTCACTGTCTGCTTTCTACATTGCTTCTAATCACTTGATTTATTTAAATTTGACACAAGATATCTCTTATCTTATCATTTGTTTAATTTAAACTTTTTATACACAAATATTTCCAATTATATTGTTTTAATGTTTGTGTTCTTGTCCAAGTACAGCACTTGCCATAGAGGGTACCTACCCCCCCAACAAGCATTTTTACATATGACAGTAACATTTCTCATTAATGTTGCTGTTCATACTAATGCATTGCTAGTTTACATAGTGTTGTAAATATGAAAACTGATTCATATTGACTTTTATGTACATGATTGGAATTTTAAATATATTATTATAAAATTATTTGAAGTAGGGATTATTATTTTCATTATAAAGGTGAATTAAATGATGTCCAATTAACTTTTTACTTACACAAGCTAAATTAAAAACAGACTAGAAGTGTAAATCAGTCAGGTTTTATTTCTAAGTCTAGTTTCAAAGTCAATTTCATATAGATGATTCATTCCATGGGTGAAGTAAATAAAGGTGAAATCATTTTATCTTAGAGTCAGAGTTCATAGATGTTATAGCTTTATCAAATGGAAAGTTGCACAGATCATATTTTATGATCTGAGCATTTAAAACTTGATATAAGACAAACTGTTCAGTTCATGTTCTTATTTTATTGCTATCAAATTAAATATAGAATACATAGCAAAAGGGATTTGAAAAGTGTTGGAAAGGACTATTAAAATATCAAAATAAAATTTTAAATCATATATATCATATATATTATCATATATAATATGTTCTATCATATATTATATATGTATATATATGCATAATTTCATTCAGGGCTACTTTAAAAATGATAATTAAAAAGTTATTTTTCAGAGAGTCCAATGAATAAATCTGGAACATTTTATAAAATGTTATGGTGGGCTGGAGAGATGGCTCAGTGGTTAAGTCACTTGCCTCCAGTGCCTAAGGCCCTAGGTTCAATTCCCAAGGACCCACATAAGCCAGACCCACAAGGTGGTGGCCCTGGTGTTCTCTCTCTCTCTCTCTCTCTCTGCTTGAAAAATAAATAAAATAAAATATTTTTAAAAATGTTATGATCAGCCACACACTGCTGGCATGAATCTTCAAACCAGGCACAGTTATTAGAAGGAAAGGATTTATTGATGCTACAGATCCAGGGTAAGTTCCATAATGTTGAAAGAGGCTGGCTCTTTTCACAGATCCAGGTAGAGAGAGAAATCCATCACCAACACCATACACACAAGCAAAACAAACATGGGGAAGAAGGGCATTTTCTCCCCCTTTATATAGCCTTGCAACCCTTACAGAATCCCTGAGTCTCATTAATTCCCTTCTTGTACTGCCCTCCCAGGAAAGGATGTTTGTTTCTAGCTCCCCTGTGCTTCCTTGCATCCTGCCCCCTACTGAGAGGCTGCCTTCCTGTGAACAGCCTCAGAGATCCACCCAAGATTACTAAAAAGGTCAAGTTAACAAAATTTAACCATCACAAATGGTTACAGTAATATCTCATCTATTCCTTTATACACATAAATTAAAACCAAAATGGACAAATAGCATAGATTCAGAAAAATTGACATCTATTTTAAAATATAAATAGTTTTCTTAACTTAGATCCAAGTTAATTAATATTAATTAGTTTTGAAGTATTGGGATTTAAATCCAGGACTTTAGGCATGCTAGCCTAATACTCTGCCACTGAACTATATCCTCTACCCTAAATTAAAATCTTGATCAATTACACTGTCCATTCAATCAAAATATACTTTTACATGTGTAGAAATAGAACATATTTACATGGAGACTAAATGGTAGCAAATAGTAGGAGAATCCCTGGAAAAGATGGTAAATTTCATTCTTTCAAGTCTCATCAGCAGCAAGAACTATAACATAGAAAAATAATTTATCTTTTTAAAAAGGAAAAGTTTCAGGAAAAAAAAATCCTGTTTTGAGAATAAGCTGGGATGATTTTAGAGAACTTTTCCCCCCCTGGAATTTTGCAGATAATTGTGTATTTTTCTGCATAAACTTAGATATTTGAACAGTCCTAATTTCCTTGAGGTTTTTTAAAGTATCTATACTCATTTCTACTTAATTTTGTAAAACTTCTCAGTTCAGGGTCTAGTAAGTTGGTGCTTATCTACACAGAACCATAAGAAGCATGAATATGGCCTAGAGAAAGTGTTAAATGGAGTTAAGACTCATAAAATCTATGCTAATATGATGGAAATAAATATTTGAAGACCTGGCTCTTAATTGGGTTAAGGTTTTGAGAGTGAAATCCCTGTGTGTGTGTGTGTGTGTGTGTGTGTGTGTGTGTGTGTGTGTGTGTATTTGAGTATTGTCTCTGAAAGTATGATATAATTAAGAAGAATGAAGGCTAATATTGAACTTAGTTTTATTGGTATTTATGAGTTTAATTGGAAGATAATAAATTATAATTATAAGGAAAATTTATGATATGAACCTTAAACATAATCTAGTATTGCAATAAAAGTGTTGATTTTACTTTTAAAGTTGCAATGAATTTTAAAATTACTGCTATATAGGAAAAGGAAAAGGAAAAAAAAAGTGTTCTTGGCTCTTACAATCACAAATATTTTTCTCTGTATGAGAAATACTGAATTCATAAGTTATCCCTAGTGTTTTAATGGTTAAAACCTATATACCATAGTAAAATGACAATTATGTCATTAAATCATTTACCTCAAAGAGAGTCTTGGGGAGGGGAAAATGCTACTTAAATGTCTTTAAATTTTATTCAATGAGCTATGGCTTAAAGTCTTGTTCAGTGAGTTGTTTTATGTTTTAAATGGATGAATTCTATGTCAAAATCATAGTATGTTGTAAACCTTAAGCATAGACCATGATATTAATGTAAAGCAGCTGTAATCTGAATTAAAGACTGGCATAACTTTTCTTCTCAAAGTCCAGGCCACAGTACAGAAGAGAAGTTAGGAGTTATGCTTTCATTTGCCCAGAGCACTTTGCATAAATTATGCCTTCTGTTCCACTATTTGCCTAAAGCAAAGGTTGAATTCCAGAACTTGCTTAGAATTTCCAATACTACTTTTTTCCAATTACTAAAAAGTACTAACAGTGTTAATGTGCAAAGATCTTATGTGCTATTTCTCTGCTAACACAAAATTTAGAGGCAAGATTAGTTGGAATTTTAGTTTTATTGGAAAAAAAAGAAAAGAAAAATAAGGGCTGGCAATAGTGATGGACACCTGAATCCCGATAAGTAAAAACTGAGGCAGGAGGAACGCCATGAAATCAAGGTCAGCCTGAAATACATAGTTATTCCCAATCATGGAATTATGGCTTCACAGGTAGCTCATGCAATAAAGGGCTTGCTGTGCAAGTGTAAATATCCAAGTTCACTTCTCTAGACCCTACATTAAAAAACAAAACAAAACAAAAAAACAGAAACTGTAGCAGGCTTCTGTAATGCCAGCACATCTATAATGAGAAGGGAGACAGAGGCCAAATTCTGGAAATTGGATCCCAGTTAGCCTGATCAGTGGATCAGTGAACAATAGATACTTCCTTTCAAATGAAGTGTAAGGTGAGGACTGATCCTAAAAACTATACTCTGATTCCCCCCCCACATTGGTACATACATGCCTGCACTCACATATATCAAATACACAAATATATACACAGAAACACAAACATTTTAAATATCAAAATAAAATAAAAGGAAGAAAGATACTCTTTTTTCAAGATAAATACCATAACTATACCAGCTGAACAAAATCTATTATTTCTTCCATAGAGCCCATAAGTGGTATTCAACTTTACATTTTTCCATTTAATAAGCATATATTATTCTATTATGCTTATCATAATATCTAGACATTGTGGACAATGTCTGCAATACTTAGAGAACTTAAACACTTAATAATAACAAAACAATTTAGTGATTGGATTCTTTATCCTATATGTGTTTTTTTAATTTCATAGAATAAATAAGATTACATAAATAATATATAAATCTTTATTTTATAATTAGCTGTTATTTAATTGTATTTTAACATATTCATGGTCAATAACTAAATACATTTGGATGAGCATATCTTGTAGTGATACCCCATTTCCCTCCTCCTTGTCCCCACCCCACTTGGGACCCTCCTCCATGGGCAGACTGGATCAGTCAATGGGGTAGGGGGTTATGAATTGTACAAGAGGTAACCAGTTTGTTTTTTCTTTGTGAATTGTTGATGAGGGGGGCGATGACTCTGGATATTCTTCCCCATCATGGCTCTTACAATCTTTCCTCCCCCTCTTCCATTCAGTTCCCTGAGTCATGGTGGGTGAGTTTTGTCTGCTTTACTGTTGAGATCTTAAGAGTATCTGGTCTTCTGCTTAGGATTGTGTTAGGGTTATCTGACTTGCTGTTGTGGTAGGTATCTTGTTTATCTCACCACTTTCTCATAGGTTTCATTTGGGCACCATATGAAGGGTGATTCATCTCCTGCCTGGATGTCAGCCATAATCCCATGTCTTGTTAGTGGAATTGCATTGTCCCCAGCTCTCTCATTCCCTTCTGAAAAATACAAACAGAATTTCCATTGGAGAGTGCGATCATTATAGGTTAAATGAGACACACATTGCTAATGTGGCAAGGTTCTAATAGGTGTAGCCTCTCTGTAGCTCTCTGGTAGTGGGAATTTACCCTTGGAGCCTGGGTTCTTGGTTTTGCCAGTGATCCCAGTTATAGTCAAGGGGTCCTCCCTGAGCAGATCTCTTAGCCAATCAATCACTGTTGGTTACCCACCTAGGTTTAGTTCCACTGTTGCACAGATGAGCACTTCTTGATTTGCTGGTCTCTTTCATTTAGCAGTTTGCTCAGTATTCTCCTGACATTAGCTAGTGTTATATATCAGTGGTCTCTGCTTTCTCCAAATATCATTGTCCATGTTCCCCTAGCAGCTCATGTAATGCCTTCCAGTACTACACGTGCTACCATCTGGGAGCTGGTTTAACATTCTGGATCTAGAAGGGTCTCTTGGTATTGTGTGATGATGCTCTGTGATATCTTCAGCTAACCCTAACCCCAACTCCCTGTGACTCTCTGTTTCTGTCATTGGTTACTCCCCACACTGAGCTGTTGATTGAAGAGACATACCAGGTCCCCAAAACAAGTCAGACTTATTTCACAGGGAGTTGGGAGAAGACTTTTTCCTACTCTATTCACGACCCCTCTTACCAGGTGACCACTACAGCTTCCTCAAGAGCTTACCCTATGAACCCTATTTTATTATATTGATTCAGTATTGGTTTAACATATTGTATAAGTCCTCCCACCCTCCCATTCCTCCTCACCCAATTCCTTCCATCCCCTTTGACAGTCTCTCAATTCACCTGTCAGGTTTGCTTAGAGTTTAAGCTTAACCTGGTTAGGAATCACAAATGAGGGAGAATATGCAACATTTTTCTCTCTATTCTTGTATGAGTTCACTAGGTATGATCTGCTCCAAGTCCTACCATTATTCTTTAAATTTCATTATGTCATTTTTCCTTTCAGCTGAGTAGAATTCAACAATGTAAATGTACAACTTTGATATCCATTCATCCAGTGATGGGCATTTTGGTTGATTCCAATTCTTAGCTGTTATGAATGGAGCTGCTATAAACATGGTTGAGCAAATGTCTCTGTGCTAAGGTGAGCAATCTTGAGGGTAGATGCCCAGTAAAAGGATAGCTGGGTCTGTTGTTAGCTCTATACTGATTCTGTTTAGGAGTCTCTATACTGTTTTCCATAGTGGTCATATAAATTTGCAATCCCACGATAAGATTCTTTATCCCTATATGTGTTTATTTTTTAGCATTTCATAGAATAATTATTAACATTACATAAATAATATATAAATCATGAATATTTTATAAGTAGATATGCTATTTAATTGTATTTTTACTTTATATTAATTTTTTTCTTAATAATGTACCTATGAAAACTCTTCTGGATATTTTGTTTTGACAAAGATGAACTACATTCTTCTAGTTTACAAACTACATTTTGCTAAATCCACAAAATTTTGCCCCAAGTGAAGCCCTTTATATCATATATGAAAAATTCTTCTGACATGTTTCATAACCATTTACTTGGATTTCCTTTTAAAGACAGAAGGAATACTGATTTATTTAGTCATTTTTCTGAAAGCATATAAATTCTTGTTGTTTGTGATGATTAAATTGATCATCAACTTGGTTGTGCTTGGAGTCACCTAGAACACACTGTGTGCACCTGTGGCTATGATAAACCCTGCTATGTGGATACAGAGAGACCTTTTGTACTGTTTTGTCGAAGGGACATGGAAGCATTTGGAGCTCTAGGCCAGAGAAGTCCTAGAATTATGGAAACAAAAAAGTTAATGGATCATTCTTATTGGAGTTTGGAAGAGTGCAATATCAAAAGAAATCTGGAAAGTAAGTACTCTATGTGATTTCAGAGAGAAGCAAAGACTCCCTTGGAAATTGGGCTAAAGAGCATTCCTGTTACCTTTTGTGGAGATATGGAAGAGTGAGAAAAACCTTTGTAAATCATACATCCAAAATGAAGTTAAATATTTGAAGTGTAGGTTGATCTCAAGTCAATAACGGAAAATAAATTACTTGATTACAAAATTAGCCAAGCATTTTAACCATCATTTTTAAGACATACAGTAGGTTCACAACATTAACAGATGCATCACAAACTGTTAGTGAAACAAAAATCAAAACATGGGCTGGAGAGATGGCTCGGTGGTTAAAACAGTTACCTGCAAAGCTGAAGGATACCGGTTCCATTCCACAGTACCTACTAAAGCTAGATGCCCAAAGTGGAACATTCATCTTGAGTTCATTTGCAGTGGTTCGAGGCCCTGGCTCACCCATTCTCTATCTGTCTCTTCCTCCCTCCCTCCCTCTCTCTCTCTTATTCTCTCTCTCAAATAAATAAAATATTTTTAAAAGATAAAACCACAGTGTCTCATAACATATTACATATTGAAAAGTGCTGATGAACATGTGGAAAAAGGAAAACCACTGTATGCCTTTTTGGTGAGAATGTCACTAATACAGCCATTATAGAAAGCAACATGGAGCAACTGAAATTACTAATAGTAGAACCACATATAATAGCACCACGAC
Source organism: Zapus hudsonius (assembly GCA_004024765.1). Classification (NCBI taxonomy): domain Eukaryota; kingdom Metazoa; phylum Chordata; class Mammalia; order Rodentia; family Dipodidae; genus Zapus; species Zapus hudsonius. Next base: position 88,327 of record PVHP010001603.1, read on the forward strand.
TGGGTATGTATCCTGAGGAAATAAAACTAGTGTACACATCAGAAAGATAAATCAGTCACATATTTTTGTGAAATATACATTAGTAGGGAGTCTAATCAGTCTGTTGTGCAATAGACATCTAAGCATATTATTCCAATTTGTATGAAACTCTGCCCTTTGATCAACTGTTCCTCATTCCCTCTTCTCATCCTTTCAACTTGGATATTTCTTACAGCAGGCATCATATTAATTCCATAGAATGCTTTCATAATCACTATTACATCATAAGCTCTTTATAATGTTTGTTGAGTTAATGAATGCATTGATGCCAATTAAGCATCAACACATACAGTTTCCACATGTGTCTAAGTAGGATACTTATGGTGACATCACTTAAAGTGAAACTTCTATTTTTATATATTTTATTGTGATTCTTAATATATGAACATACTGGAAATTGGTCACATTATCACGTTATCCTCTATGTCACCTCTCCCCACTCTCATTCCACTGAGTGGGGTTTTCATTCCTCTTCAGTGGAGTTATCAGTAATCAAGGTAGGAATGTACTAATCAGTCCCTATGAGAAAGACAAAGCCTCCCAGGACACTTTCTCACCCAACAACTCTTAATTCTTTCTGCCCCTCTTCCATAATGTTCCCTGGCTTACTACACTTAACATTATGTCTTCTAGACTCATTCATGTTCTCAGGAGGACAAAACTTTCCTCCCTTCCAAGCATTTTACAATGTATACAGATATTTTTTTCATCCAGTTACACCAAAGGACACTCAGATATAATATGATGTCTTTACCTTTATCTTCTTTTTTAGCTAAGTAATATTCCTCTGGCCAAGGGGCTGCAGATAGCTCTTTCAAACTCAGTCATTCCATTTGTATATGGGCTCAATAACTGTGTTGATATATTTTGAATTCTTAAGAAACTTCCTTACAGTAGAGACATCGACCTGAAGGGCATGTTAGAAAACTTTAGTGCTGACATGTCTGCCTGCCACAATTTCTTGGTTTGATGAGTTTTGAGTCTTCTAAGTGCCTACTGACATATTTCTAGAGAAGCTTCTCAGGTTAACCACAGGAACAGCACTCACATGTAATCCATCATTCTTTGTCATGTTTTCTGGGCCCAGGAGGTGAGAAAAAGAACTTGTGCTAGTCACTCAGCTTTCCTGTCATTCTGATGGTCTTTGGGTCTCCCTGGTATGCACCACCATCTGCAAAAAGCAGGTTTTCTAACTAAGAGAGAGGGCAGTATGGGTTAAAGGTGAAAAGCATAGGCACTTAGCAGATTTGTTGAGGAGCATAGTCTCTCTTAGCCAAAGAACAATGGCAGCTTCCATGGAGGGCCTAGAACTTTCCAAGCTGTGGGCTTCTGAATTCGTTCTCAGTACAAGGCATGAATGCTCTCCAGCTAAGCAGGCCTTCTGATATTTTTCTTTAATCATGAATTCAGTGATTCTTTTACTTCCAACACCATTCTGAATATTGGGTAACTTAATATGAAAACACCTACACACCTGCCTTTGAATTTGAAATGATAATGCAATTCTTGAGCAGATACAGTAGGATGTCAAAACTGTCTAAACTAACACCTACTCCTTAGAAAATTGAAATGCTTTCTTTACTACCGACCCTGTGTTTGAATAAAAATTTGTAGTTTGGGCACTGAAGGTAAAACGTCTGCATCTTAACAATGATAAATGCTTCCCTTGTTTTGTCATTCTGACACAGGGTCTCACCAGGCTAGCCTTGAACTCACTGTACTGCCTGGAAGGTCTGGAACTCAGTTTACAATCCATGGTGGCCTTGGACTCACTGTATTCTCATGATGTCTTCAAATCCATTATCTTTTTGCGTCAACCTACAAAGTTCTGGGCTTATCGTCATGACCTAGTTCCAATGTGAATTCATTAACTATCTTTTCACATGTGACATTTTGTTTATGTGACTTTTTTTCTTTCTGTAATTAATGTCCTCACACTGTTTTCCCTATATTATAGATAAGTGTGGTTTTGTGTGAATAATCTGCTCTGACAAATTCCATACATGTTTAACAAAAGTCATTGTCTACTTCAGTGCATGTATTTGCTCAAGACTATTTTCATTAATGGGGAATGATTTTTCTTTATGGAAGTATCGGTCATCAATTTCCACATGCAGTATATACACATTTGGTGTCATCTAATTAGAGACTTAAGTTTTTAGGCATATCATTTTCTACCACATTGTGATGGTTAGGTTTTATTGTCAACTTTACCTTTTTAGTGATCTTGGGTGGGTCTTTGATGTTGTTCACAGGAAGGCAACCCTCTCAGTAGAATTTAAGGAAGCTCAGGGAAGCTAGAAATGAGCATCTTTTCCTGGGAGGACAGTGAAGGAAGGAAATTTCAGAGTCAGGAAGCAAGCAAGTCTGGGATAGGGTTGCAAAACCCCATCTAAGGCTGTTTAGAGGGGAAAGAATTTCTCTCCTTTCGCCCCTGTCTGTTTGCTGCTGTGTGGGTGGTGCTGGTTTTTGTTTTTCTCTCTCTGCTTGGACTGTGAAAAGGGGGCCAGCTTCTTTTGCCTTTATTGAGCTTCCTCTGGATCTTTGGATTCAATAAATCCTTTTCTCTGATAATTGTGCAGGTTTGTAGATTCATCCCAGTGGTACATGTCAGACTAGGACACTCTTCTTTAGTTTTCTTTCTATTCCTGAAGTTTAGATATTGACATAACTTCACATTAGCATAATTTATTTAGTTTTTATGAATCAGATATAGGTGAGTTTTACAATGACAAGTTATTGGGCAAAAAATAAAATGTTGAGTCCATTCAGTAGCTTAGCTCTCCAATGGAATGTCAATTACTTTCTCAGTTTTTGCAAATGACAAAAATGCCACTAATTAGGCCTAGCTATTATATATTGATTACTAAACATTCAAGATTACTGACTGTGAGCCAGGCATGGAGGCACTCGCCTTTAATCTCAGCACTTGGGAGGAAGAGGTAGGAGGATCTCCTTGAGTTCAAGGCCACTGTGAGACTGTATACTGAATTCCAGTCAGACTGGGCTAAAGCGAAACCCTGAGACCCTACCTCAAAAAAAAATGTGTATTTGTCTGGTTATTTTAGAAATTACCTAAGCTACCTGATAGCCTAGTGGGCATGACTTCATAATAAACTTGATTTTTTATACATGGAGCATTCATATCCTTACTGAAAAGGGGAGTCAATATGTTCAGATCTCGTAACACAATATTGTTAGGGTAGATAGAGTCTGATATACCAATTTTCCAACTCAATCTGCCTTTGGTTTGCAGTTGAAGTAATGCCTGCTCTAGCTGGTTACAGGTCCACCATCAAATACCAAATTTCACGACTGCCCACATAAATTAAATAAAACAGGATAGTATGTGCATCCCCCACATACATCCTCCTGATTACTTTGATTAATGTCTAGATCATTATGAGAGCTAATTCAATAAAATTGCTATATAAAATAGTTATGCTATATTGTATGGGAAATAATCACAAGAAAAAAATCTCTCTTATTTGGCACAGTTACAATTAAAAAATATCAGTGCTTAATTGAATTCATGAATGCAAAGCCCAGTGATGGAGAGGTTCAACTATATTTATTTTTCTAATTATTGGTACTGTGAACATAGGCATAGAATTTGTTGCCTAACTATAAAAATTCAAGTTATTTGTAGATGTTGATGAGAATAACAAATAGGAAATTTAACTTGGAGAGAAGACCCCAGTGGTTGCACATCTGGATATCAGACAAGGAATATACTTCCAGCATGTCTCTGCTGACTTGTGTTGCCAGTGTTGGCAGCTCTTATAGTGCCTGGCATTCAGAAGATATAGCAGCCTTTACTTCAAGGCAGATTCTGAGGTGTCATTATGCTAGGGGAATCTAGCTGTCTTGTGTCTGACCTTGGTTCTTTAATCATGATACACCTTGATTTTTGTTCCTTTTTGTTAACTAAAGTCTCTTTTTTTAGACATACTTCTAAGAACTCTGAGTCAATAGTTAAGAGCACTTTGTTCTTAGAATGGATCAAGACTGATGTTATCCCCATTTGCTGACAAAATCTATCTTTGTTTTTCAGTTGAACCTGCTTTGGCTGTTTAAAGATGTCAGTTGAAGGTGTTTGTTTTCTTCTCTAAAACACATTGTAAAAGCTCAAGAAGAAAATTGAAATATGCCCCCATCCCATGCGTGTCACCTGCTTCTCTACTACCTGTAATCAAATTAAAACAGTGAACAAAAAATCCTGAATCAGTGTTATTTTTACATGAAAATTTTACCGCAAAATATTTGGTCCAGAGTTTGGAACAATTTGCTTGTCTTTTTCTTTCTTTTTTTTTCCTGAAGAGATAATGCATCTTGTAATTTGTAAGTTATAATGTGAAATAAAAAAGACAATCACCAAGACACTTACTATAAATTTGAGGAAATATAAATTTCATTTTAAAATAAACATGCTTAAAAAACAATTTATCATATTTACCTTACTAAATTAAAAACTTTGGATTCATTTTAAGATGTATTAACCTTTCAAAGAGCACAGATTAAGGATTTATATGAAGCAAAATTGTATAATAGTAAAATTTTAAAATAATATAAAATCAATAGAAACAATTTTATATTTGCTTCAGCAATTAACATTATGTCAAAATAATGTTTTATTCAAATGTAGATTAGAATGCTATTTTACAGTTGATTTTAAATAGATTACATATTTTAGAGAATATAGGGAATGTAATTCTTTAAATTCATTAAGAAAAATAAGATGTTTCCTAGTTGAACTGAAGTTTTCAAAGGAAATATGAAACTCCCTTGTAAGAGTTCTACAGGAGTCGGCAGATTATCTGTCTACTCTTCCTTTATATTGATATTAACCATAAACTGCTTGCTGCAGAGGTTTCCCTTTCTCTTGTTGCTTTTACTCTTCCTCACACTGCTGGGCACCCTGAAAACCTCACTTGTAATGATGGCATATGTTCCCTGGCCTCTTTCTTACTATCGGCCTGACCAATGGGAAGTGAGCAGGGGAGGATGAGCTTGTGGTATGAATGCCTGAGCTTCCTAGCTATAGGTTCCTGTTGGATGACCACATTCCTCTCCCAAGGCCAAAACACTTACCAGGTCCCTGACTCCATGGGCCACCCTTTTGAGCTTCAGTAATTGCTCTCTTCACTGGCCTTTTGAGCTTTAAAGTGAAAAACAGTTTATAGCTATTGCCAGCACTGCACTTTCCTGTACTTCATTTGCTGATTACCCTGAACTCTGTTTATTGCTTTGTAAATAGTCTCTCAAACTATTAATCTGTGTGTGGTGTCTGATTATCACCAAGGCTCTGACTGATATTCCACTCTTGTTGCCCAGGCAAATGTCTTATCACTTATTCAAGTTGGCCAAGGAGATTCACGCCAACAATGACATAGGAACTGCAATCTAAAGCATTTTATATGTTACTACAGTTTTACTTCTATTTTATCCTTATTAGGAAATCTGCAAACTTTCTTTTAAGGTATAACATAATTGGTTAATTTCATTAATTTCATTGAGATTTATAACACCAAAAGCCCTGTGCACTCAGCCACAAATTATACAGCACAGATCATCAAATCAGTTATCAGATAAATCAGCAGGGGAAAGAAGGTTTTAGTGATAAACACATTTGAAATCAGAGTTTGAAGTAACCTAAATTTATGAAGACAAATTTCTTAATGATTAAAAAAATGTTATTTAGGATACGAATGTGGTAATGATGTGTTTTATGATGAAATCTCTGAAATATGTGTCTTTTCCCGAACTCCATACTCCTTCCCATTCTCCTGACTTATTGCTTTATACAAATCTCAGTTTAGAAATAATTAAGAAACAAGGAAAATAAATCAGACCTAACTGTATGAGAATATAAGCAGAATGTTCCAGTAATCTAGCTGGACTCTCAGATAAAATATATTCATTCAGGAAAGGAATGTTTTGTTAGAGTCTCTTATCTACATGATTCTTTTGTGTAAGTTATCACTTGACCCAATTTATTTTATATTTTCTGAAAGAATCATCACAATGCTGGTATGGCTTATTCCAAAAAATTTTGGAAAATTTTAAAACTAATGCTGGCTAACAAAAGTAGGGATACGATTTCTGGATATATTCCTGAATATTTCACCATAGTAGGAAGTAAGAAATAAGGATTTCTGAAGAAGAGATGCAAAAACAACTCCAGAAATGTGAGCAGGGCAACTTGTTATTTTCCTCAAAACCCTGGTATAAGAAAGTCCACTGCGGGAATTAATGTCAATTTCAAATCCCTACATGCCAAAAGGGCACAGCTCAGCAATTGCAGATGAAGTAACATGGGCATCATTATGTGTGTGGAAGAGAGAGCTCTGTGCTTTAACACAAGTCACAATTCTCCCATTGTTATAAGAACAAGAAAGGGACAGTTCCCCCCCCCAAAAAAAAACCATGATGGTTTAAAGGCAAAAAACAAATTACTAGTCACAGAAATGCTTCAGAGAACAAATACTCTTCAAGAATGATCAACAATTCAGTTATGTTAATTTTAGCATGTCAATTTTCCTATATAAAAATGATTGACTTGTATTTAAAGATATTTCCCATAATTAGAAAGGCAATTTTTATGACTTGTCTAAGATTCCTATATTAGCAACATAGTCTAGTGTTAAGTTTTTTGATGAGACTAAAATAGATTAATGATAAAGAGACAGTAAAATATGTGTTTCTCCATGAACTTTCAAAATAATAATTGATCTTTTAATAAATTTTGGATACTATGAATGTTTACCAAGTTTAGCAGACAATATAAATAGAACATATATTAATAGAACCCTCCTATGTATTTTCTAAAGCTTGTAATTATGTGATTAATCATCCAAGCTACTCATTTTCCAAACAACTCCACATTTACTGAGCTATGATATTTAATAATTATAATTATAAAGACTCCACTATTATTATTTTCTTTTTCAGATAAGGAAACTGAGGTATAGTAAGTTTAAATGTTTTCCACAAATCCTGGAGATATTACTTCAGATGTCCAGCACGCATTCTTACCTATGACCTCTTCTTCTGCTCTTCTTATGAACAAGCATAATCATGTAAATGTGTACGGATTAAATTCTTTAAAAAATGTAAGTCAAAGCTTTGCAACGAACTCTAACAGCTACTTTTTTCCAACATATATTTTCTTTGATGCACATATTTTTTTAAATTAAATATTTAATTATCAGTAGTAGTTATACAATAGTGTGTAATGATAATGTGGTCATAAATGGGAGTATCCACAGTTAATTTATTTTTTATTTTATTTATTTGCAAGCAGAAAGAGAGGAAGAGAGAGAGAAAGAGAGAGAGAGAAAAAGAGAGAGAGAAAGAGAGAGAGAATGGGCACAGCAGGGCCTCCAGCCACATCAAATGAACTCCAGATACATGTGCCACTTTGTGCATCTAGCTTTATGTGGATACTGGGGAATGGAACCCAGGCTTTGAAGGAAAGCACCTTAAACATGGAGCCATCTCTCCAGCCCACAACAGCTAATTTTAATAGTAAAAGTAGTAATAGTAGAAATGAAAGGTCTTTATTGGGAGTGTTCATAATGCAGAAATCATTGTAAAATACAAATCAAATGAATGTTGTGTTTAGTACTTTAATGTAAGAACTTTGGGCACAGGATTAAGCACAAACCACAGCAAGCATGAATACCTAAATTAAGCCAGACTCAGTATGGCTCATCTGTAATCCCAGAACTCCTAAGGGTGGTGCGATGTGAAGCCAGAAGAGTCTCCAGAATCCTGTCAGCCAGCACTCCTGGTGTACTGCAGATGAGATAAGACACCTGTTCTCAGGCAAGGCAAAAAGTGAGGACTGACTACCAGCACCACAAGCAAGCAAGCACAAAATCAGTAGCTAAACAGCATGGAACCAGCAGCAAGCAAACAGAGGTCTGGCTGCTCTTGGCTGAAATCAGATCCATCCCCAGTGACAACTCCTCCAGCTAGACATCTGGAAATACAGTTTTTAATAAAAACACCTTGGCTGGGAAGATGGCTTATTGGTTAAGGCACTTGCCTACAGAGCCTAAAAACCTGAGTTTTATTCCCCCAAACCCATATAAAGCAAGTTGTACAAAGAGGCACATGTATCTGGAATTCATTGGAAGACCAGAACAGAGAGATGTGCAGTAAATGGAAGCTCAGTTTATGGTGTTTTCGAAGGAAAAGGAGAATTTTTTGGCCACTGGGCTGGAGGCAGTTCCTGAAACATTCTGTCAAAGAAATTGGCTACATTCTACCTGTGTCCAGAGAACTTGAGCAAAGTTGGATTTAAAAGAAATGGAGTACTATATTTGGCAAAGGACATTTCAAGAGAGAACAGCCTACATACAGTGTGTGGTTGGGTTTGACTTTTGCTGTTCCTGACTGTTAGTGAGGAAGAGCAAAATAGAGAACAGAAAGATAAGATGAAAATAAAGTTTGAAACAGAAATGTAAAGAAGTTGCACATTCCAGGCTCAAAGACCTCAGCCACTTTAGCTGTGATTGTTAAAGAGATTACCAGTTTTGGGGATAGGCAAGATGTGCTTTATTGGGACAGTGGGTAGAGGGGCCGTGGTCTGCCTAGAGGGCAAGACCCAACTCTGGGCAGGCTCAAGAAAATGAGAATGCTAATTTCATTTGAGGGGCAGTACCCTGAAGGGGAATGCTGTAGATATTTCTTGTTCTTCAGGGTCAGTTTCCATCCCTGCCTTGAAAAAAAAAAAAGAAAAAGAATAAAAAATAAAAACAAAGATAAAAAGAAGAGACAATAAATATGGCTATGTCACCCATGTGCTATTGGTTTTAAAAACAAGGAAAATACAGGACACAGAGAGTCATGGATTGCCCCATGGTTCCAGAGGGCCACTGAGGCACAACAGTATGGTGCAGGTCAAAGTCCATTCAGGGATGCCAGTTGAGGCCATTTTTTGAAGCTGTGAAGTTGTAAATTGTAATGGGAGCCCCCCAGATATTGGACATGCCAAAGCCACGGAATGTCTGCTAGGAAGGGCTTTGGGAATTAGATAGATTATTCTGATCAGGAAAAGAGGAAGAGGTAGCAGAGGTAGAGAGGAAAGTTAGCCAAGCCTGCCTCAGGCTCCCTCTCCAACCCTTGGATGGGTTAGGGAGAGTTTGGGTGACCAGGAGCATAGACCCCAGTGAGCAGGGAATGTGTTGGCAGAAAACTGGTATAGTTTTCATAACCACTTTTCTCAGACAGTAAATCTAGCCACAGCTGCTTGGTAGAGTGCTGGCTTATCCTAGACCTCATGCTTTCTTCTTTCTCCCAGCAGGAGAAGGAAGCTAAACCATGGAATGCTTCAACATCCTGTGTGATTTTATCATTTCCTATGCATCCTATTCCCTTATTCTAAGACCCAAGATGTTCCCATTTGCTTGTTAAACTATATATTTCTATTAAGTTCTATGATGTATATATTCTCTGAAGTGATGTTTCTAAATCTGCCAGTGTCTCTGTAAAAACTGAAAAGGCCTGGAAGATGTTTATTTAAAGGAAGAAATTTATATCAAATTTATTACTTGGTGATATATTGCTGTTTGGCCATGTTCAGAAATTGGTAAAATATACTCTTTAAATAAGCTAGGGCTACCAGAAAGTTCATAAATTGCTAAATCACCTCAGCAGCTATTAATACAGAGGAAAGAAAGCTATATTTATGGCCCTTTGTCCACATTTTTGTTTTCCCTGGATCTGGGTATCCAGCATTAGTGACTACTGGTTTATTGCTGTTTGCATGAAATGCTTAATTATTAATTCTTGTTTCCTAGTCATTTGAGCAATATTTTAAACACATTTAAGTTGACAAACATAAGTGTAATTTAAAAATAATCAACATATGGGCTGGAGAGATGGTTCAGCCTTGTCTGCAAAGCCAAATGACCAGGGTTCAATTACCCAGTACAAACATAAAGTCAGATGTACAGTGCCACATGTATATGAGATTCATTTGCAGTGTCTGGAGGCCCTCCATGCCTATTATCTCTCTGTCTCCTTTCTCTCTCTCTCCTTGAAAATAAATAAATTTTTTAAATCAACATTTGAAAGTTTAAGGACATAGATGGGTTTTGTAGTTGTTTATGGTTCTCTATTTATAAATAGGTATCCTTTATAATCATGTAATAAATAACACAGTAATATTTGGTGAATTAGAGCCTGAAAATTATTACATGAGACCATGAACTAACTTGGCTAACATTCCACATATAATAAGATGACATCATAAACTAACTGGGTAGCATATATACATATAATAACATGAGACAATGAACACCCTGGCTAGCTTCTTACATATAAAACCAAAATTGCATAACAGGAGCCCACTTTAAGTACACACAAGTGCATTCATTTACTCATATGCATGCAGCATGAACCAAATTACATATATATATATATATATATATATATATATATATATATATATATATATATATATATATATATATATATACACCAAAGGGCATTGGGCTATTTTTCATTGTATAATGGTTGTCTGTTATTCACAGGGTTCTGTGTTCAACACCTTACACACACATATATACACATACATGCACAGGCACCTGTTAAAAAAAGAAGCATGTACTTCAGATGTGCACTGTTACTGGTGATTAAAAATATATTTCAAAATATAATATAAAAATTATGTTACACATATATTGTAATTCAAAATTAATAACCAGGAAAGGTATTTATAATATCTGAATAAATTATTAGGTAGCATTTTAGTAATAAATTTTAAAACAAAGTATGTTTAAATAAAATGATTAGTAATGCTAGCAAAATATTTTGTTTTATAGTAGCATATGGGTTACATTTTGACATGTATTATCATTATCGGACTGAAAATATTTATATTACAATAAATTTGCAATACTGAAAACTAACCAATAAAATTTGCAGCTGCATGTGATCTCTGATGAAGTGCATACTCTGTTCTCCAGCCAAGAGCTATAATAAACTTTGGAGTCTTCCATGCTCTTGTTTAACCTGATAGCAATAATTGGTTTGTGTGTCATTTCTTCAATTTTATTTCTTGTAGCCACACGTTTCATTCAACAGTTTTCCAATATGTGTATTGATTTTGAAGGATTGCTAGAGTTGTTGGCTTTTGTTAATGTGCAAAGAATTGCATGTTAACCTTTCAGATTATTGATTCTTAGAAAAAAAGAAGAAAAGAAGCATGATTTTATTTAGCATTAATGTAAAGTTATCATAACTTTTTTGACATTTTTCACAGATTAAATATTATAACCAAGCTTCAGGCAAAATTATATGCATATATATGTATATATGATTTTCATTTATATATTTCCTCAATATCTCTCTTACTGATGAAAGCAATATTAACTTTTGTCAATTACTATAGTATGTGAATACTCCGGTTTTTTTCAATATCCATATTCTAAATGCCATTCAATTTAATGAAATAACATTTAATGGTCTGAAGTTATGTCCCAAGTATTTTGCTTGGAGTTAATAAGTACATTCTACTTAAATATATAGACTGCAGCTTGTAGAATATTCTATTATGAAATAAATTTCTCTCACTATATATGTATATAAAACTGTATATGTGCAAGTTTGTTTCATTATTATAAAAATGTAAAGAAAAATCTTTCACAAAAAATTGTCAAAGAAATAATTATGATGACTTACTCAGATAAATATTTGACTTATACCAATTAAAATGTTTACTACCAATTTTAAAAAGCTTTAACTATTTTGTGCCTGGGGAAAATAGAGGATTATTTAAGGAAAACTTGAATTCAGACATGAAGAAACCAGTTAGCAATGTCTGATTCTTACTGGAAATATAAATTACAACCTCATCAATCATGTCAGATATCATTTCCATCACATGGTCTCATAGCTCACTGTTTGTAAGTACATGTCTGCTTCTCTTCCCATCTCTCATGTGTGCTCTCTCTCCTCATTTAACTGGCTGCCTTGGAGCACTAGTGCTGCAATCTGGCCTAACATTCCTTCTCTCCATCCACCCTTGGGGCACTGGCCTCCCTCAGGACCTGCCACCATCTGTTATGGTTGCACACACAAATTATCAGGAGAAAGGATGTGATGTGGAGTCAGGAAATGCTTGGAGACTAGCGAGTCACTTTGCATTTGCTCCCTGCCGTCTGGAACTCCTCCACCTGGGTTACATAATGACAGAGCATGGGTTAAGATCTGCTTCCCTTTATAGAATGAAAAACTGATGTTTACATAAGTGAAATGATTTCTTGAAATCTTAACTCTGAGACATGGTAAATCCAAGCTATATGAATCTTCTCTAGATAATAGGAAGCCAGGCACACCAGGAGGAGCTTTACTTGGGAGATGAAATACTGAACAGTGAGGTGAGGACAACGGGAAGCAAGGACAGAGATCACAGGGAGTATGCAAACTACTTAGCTTGGAACTCTGGTCACCTCTTCAAATGTGCCTTAGATGGGACAGAGTGTGGCTCACCAGGTACACTTTTACAAGTTTTGGGATCAATGACATAGTCCATCTTGCAACAGATTTGCATTTTCTCTCTTTTACTGGAAAAATGATTCAGAAACTTACAGGAGTCAATCTAGTCAGCAAAAGTATGGGCATGTTAAAGATGAGATTTTCCCAGTTCTACTGTTATACAATTGTTGTTTCACTCCCAAAATCTCAGATCTCAGGACAAGGAAAGTAAGGGAGCAAAGCTACAACATTCTGAAATCAGGAAACATCCACAGCTGGAAGTACAAACAGATACTTGGGGATTCAATGGAAGGATTAGTGTATTCTGTCCATTTGACAGATGCAGCTAATGTTGATTTTTATACAAAACAGCCCCAATCCAAACTTAATGCATTGGCGCAAGGAGAAATTAGGTGAGTATTGAATTGACAGTTATATAAGGACTATGTAACAGCCAGAAAACTGAAGAGTTCATTTCACAGAGTCAGTAATCCAACACGTTTTCTTACTAATTCTCACTGTGCTCAATGTTGACACCCATATGAGTGGAATCAAAGCCTGAGGTCAAAATTAGGCATATGAGAAATGTGTTTCTGAATAGTACAAGACAGTGGGATCCTTGAAGACCAAGGATATGACAAAAAAAAAAATGGAGCCTTCAAAGTCACCTTGTCACAGTAAATGCATAAAAGCATGGTTTATCAAGAGCTAAGGGAAAGTAAAATGACCAGGAAATCACACACAGGTGAGCACACATTCTTGTGCACACATACACACATGCACACATGCACACACAAACACAAACACGCACACACATTTTGCCTATCCAGGCCCTTGTAACCTTGCTGAAAACTGTGGAGATCCTGTGAAGAACACAGTAACAGACCAGAAATAGTGTTCTCCCCTGAAAAATAAAAAGAAGAGGATACGGATGGCCAGCAAAAGTTACTCTTATATTGTAAGAAGTAGAAATATGGCAAAATAATAATAATAATAATAATAATAATAATAATAATAATAATAAAGTAGGGGCATTCTGTGTAACACAGAAAGCCATTTTTATTTTTGTTATTCATTCTAATAGGATTTGAAGGTATCCTTGATAATTAATAAAACAAATATAGTAGATGGTAGAGCAAACCATAAAGAATACAGTAACATTTAACTAAAGGATGTAAAACACTGTAAAATTTTAAGAGCTGGGCATGGTGCTTCATGCTTGTAATCCTAGATTCTCAAGAGGAGGCAAGAGCATCCCAAGTTTAAGACCAATATTGTCCACTTAGCAAGATCTCTTTCAAGAAAACAAACAACAACAAAACCATCCTGGGATTGTAGTTCATTAGGTACAATTTAATAACAATAAAATTTTACCAAGCTTAGTTAAAAGGACATGATGGGCTGAATAAGAGAGAGAACTTGATTGATTGAACTGAAACAAAAATAGAGAAAGGGGGAGAAGAAAATCCCTCAAAAATTAAAGAAAGGTGAGATTAATAGGTAGAACAATAAAAATCCTGGAAACACCAGGAAGAAGTTGGTAAAAATGAAAAAGGCCATTGTCAGGTAGAATAGTCAACTCAGAAAACCATAAAAATCTGCTAAGATCAGATTGAAGGATCACATATATATATATATATATATATATATATATATATATATATATATATATATATACACACACACACACACACACACACACACACACACATATATATATATATATATATATATATATATATATATATATATAAAAGAAGGCAAAATGTGTTTATACATCATAACAGATTTTCCAAATTTTATAAAGCAAACTTGTTAGAAGTAAAAGAGAAATAGATAAATACATAATCAATGTTGGAATTTTAATACAAGTGTCCCAGTAAACATGTAAACAATATACAGCTGTTTGTAGCTGAATTGAGCACTTTTAGCAACCACCTCCATCTAAATAAAATTTATGGGACACTGCATAAGCAACCACCTCCATCTAAATAAAATTTATGGGACACTGCATAAACAAATATATTTTTAAATGTGCATGCAGAGAACTCTAAACTGAACTCTCACCTAGAATGACCATGAAATGACTTACATTTTGATAAAGGTCACTGCTAAATTTCAGAGTTTGTTCTTTGATAATAGTGCTATGAATCAAAAACATCCCCAGATACTTTGACAATGATGCCCTATTGATTACCTAGGAGTCGAAGCAGAAATACTAAAATCAGTTGTATATTTTGATTGAATAGTTTTTGTCAAAGTGATGCATCAAACTCTTCAGGATAGGCCTATCATTGGAATAACAATATGGGAAACATAGTGAAACTCTTGTTTCCAGAAGAAGAAGAAGAAGAAGAAGAAGAAGAAGAAGAAGAAGAAGAAGAAGAAGAAGAAGAAGAAGAAGAAGAAGAAGAAGAAGACGAAGAAGACGAAGAAGACGAAGAAGAAGAAGAAGAAGAAGAAGAAGAAGAAGAAGAAGAAGAAGAAGAAGAAGAAGAAGAAGAAGAAGAAGAAGAAGCAGCAAGGCTGGAAATGTGGCTCAGTTAAGGCACTTGTTGCAAGGCCTAATAACCCGGGTTGGTTTGATTCCTTGGTACCTACATTAAGAAGATGCACAAAGTGACTCATGCATCTGGAGTTTGTTTGCAGAGGCAAAAGGACCTATTGCACATATTCTCTCTCTTTCATCTCAAATAAATACAATGTTTAAAATAAAATCTTCATATCAATTGTCGCGTCCCTGCTCGTCCAGCAAGAAAGGACACGACCACCAGAGTTCTTCTCCGCAGCATTTTACTCAAGAAACCTTACAAGTTACATTGTTACTAAAAGCTACTTCATTCTTCTTTCTTCTCTTCTCTTCTTCTCTTCTTCTCTCTTCTTCATTCTTCTTCTCCTATTCTTCTTCTCCTCCCGCGCTCAGGTGTGC